>JBBPDB010000017.1:13045539-13056619 GCA_037974465.1 Brachypetersius altus | reverse complement strand
TATATATATATATGTAAATATATATATATACACACACAGTATACATGTGTTACTGAAGGCCACTACATACATTTATTAACATTATACAGGCTTATTCCTTTCATAACATCTTAATTGTTCATTTCTGCTTTTGGGAAATCTTCATAAATGTTCACATAAATTTATGTAGGTATATGTAGGTGTCATAAAACCTTATGAACATTGGCCTTCAGTAGAGTGTATAATATATATATGTATATATTTGTACAGTGATTTTCAAATTATATATTGGCAGACAATATAAAAAGTCAGATGTGTGTGTGTGTGTGTGTGTGTTTAATCCCTGTGACTGATGAGACCATCCCACAGGGTCTTCCCCTAGAGCCATGTGAACAAGTGTGTGAATGTGTATGTGGGTTAAATCCTTGTGACTGCATGACTGATGAGGGCTTGAGGGTGTTCCCTAAAGGCCATTTTGTTCAAGCTAGTCTCTCTCTCTCTCTCTATGTTTCTCTCTCCCATTCACTCTCTAAAACACCCGGTTAAAATTACTCAGAATCCATTTTTCTCTCTATTCACTGTCCTCTCCTACTCTGTTACCATGACACCCTCTTTTATAATTAATTCTTTTTCTCCTGCCAAAGGCCCAGTTATTTCATAGTGTTGCCTTGGTAACTGTGCTGAGCTGAGCCTTCAGTTCTACTCTTGTACAGAAGGGGCAGCAGAGTGCAACGCAGCAACTCTTACTAACGAGAACGCAACATCAAAGAAAAGAACACAGAGAACAAAGGGCAGCTGTGTTCCGTTACTGCGGCAACACACAAAGGACAGCCTGGTGCCGGGGGCAGCAGGCCTCATTATGTTCCTCCTGGCGATTGCCACGGTAATATGTGAGCCGCACCCCATGGAGCTGGAAGTGCGGGGTAAAAAAAACACAAGACTGACACATTAGCCTCTTACAATCCTCTAAACTAAAAACATCAAAGCTTTGACCCTGGTGGCAAGGGTCAGATAGCCCCGACCTCTGACCGCTCCTAGATTGATAATAATGAATATAATGAAGTTTAGTTGAAGTTCAGCTGGAAGAGGTCTTGTAAGGAGATGAGAGAAGGAAAATTTGTCAGAGGATTGGGGTCTGGTGAGTGGGAGTGGTTTACGGAAGGATTGACAGCTAAGGCGCAGGGGGTGCAGGAAGACGCTCCAGGATCCAGGCGTTCACTTCTTGTAGAACAGACTCTGCCGTCTCAGGCAAATCATGATGCAGGGCATGGTAGGCTCCTTCATATACCTGATACATGAACACACACACACACACACACACACACACACACACAAATGTGGATAATCTTGCATATTTTGAGATCATGAAAAACAATCATGAAAAACAATCATGAAAAACAATCCACATATGCTTTGTTTTCAGAGTTGGAATGCTTTGGCGGTTCTGAAAGCACCTGGAAGATGTTAAACTCTAACATGTTACAAATTCAAGCAATAGAAAAAATCTGGTGTTCTGGCTGGATGGCAGTAGAAATGTGTGGTATGGGGAAGACAAGATTTACTGGCTGGATGACTTTTCACATTATTTGTGTTCATGTGTGCTATGTGTTCATGATGCATCTGTGTAAGTAATAGAATGAGAATGAGCATATTTTTAGTGACTTTTTAATGACTAAACTCAAGTCGCCCATTTTCAAGACAGAGGCATTTATTTGTCCATACATTCACATATGAACTCTGGTATAGACATTTGTGTTTTATTTAAAGACAGAAGCACACTGACGCATACTTTTCTAATCAACAGAGCTTAATAAATCCAGCTCTTTAACTGCATCCTTTTGTGACTGGTGGGAAATCTGTCCCCACTGAATCAATGTGTTGTATTATTGACAGACGCCAAAATATCCTTTAAACACAGCCTTGTTGAATGCTCCCACTAGCAGATCACATCAAGTCACTAACGTTGCCTCACATCTGTCTCAGGTTTGTCTTTGTTTGGGTGGTCTGAGGCAGTTCTTGTTTTTGCATGAGGGCGTGTACCCTGTACAGCTTCTGACAACAATTAAAAATATGTGTCATTATTTTGTTTGAGATACAAAGTGTGTTTGTAAGTCTAAGTTTCTTTTCTATTTCTAGCACTAACTGATAGGAATAGAAACAAAATGTCAGCAGGAATATTAAACTTTCGAGAGTAGTGTCTGGGGACCTCATGCCCTGTGTCCATGACTGCTCACGAAAATCTCAGCCTGATTTGCCACTTCTTGCTCTAATTGCTGGCAAGTCACTAACTTGTCTGCTCCCATAGGAAATGACTGCTCGTCTGTCCACCTGTTGCCTGCCAGTGGGATCATACAGTTATTCCTAAAGCCGGTTGTTACAGTGTTTGACTTTGTTGGATAATGGTAGGTTAATGTGCTCCGGCCTTAAAATTCATCACTATTCTCTGTGCCTGATTGTGAGAGTATGATTATATATATGACTATGTATGACATTGTGTCTGATTGTCAGTGTGTGTTTATGGGTGTATGAGTCAGACCCTCTTTTGTTGTTTTCTTTTGCCTTTATGTACATGCATCTGTTTCTGTGTGTAATATTGAATGTACTGAATATGTGTGTGTGTGTGTGTGTGAGAGAAAGACAGATGGCAGACTCACCTTAATTTTTTTGTCTGTGCTCTTTGCTTGCTTATACATGAGGTGGGATCCTCCGATGCTACAGAGCCTGTCATCACTGCCATGAAGAACGAAGAAAGGCCAGGTGATGTTGGGCAGTTCCCTCTCGATGCGCGTGGTCGCAGACATCAGCTGCATTCCAAACGAAACACGCATCCCTCCATGATAATTCAGCTCATCAGATTCATATGCCTGTACCTGCAGCACAGGAGGGAAACTGCATCAGTTTTGTGATTTATCTAATTTTCACAAAGTTTATCTAATTTTCACAGATTTACTGGAACAAATGAGCCCTGATGGCAATAGATTTAACCAGTCATGATCATGATCTACTTTTTATGAAATAACCCAACACCACTTCAGGTCTTCATTTGAGCGGTTTTATGAAAGGTGATATATCATATTATGGCCTCTTTTTTGGCTTAGAATGTATCAGGTTGGTTCTGATACAGTCTTTAAGAATGATATATGTAAATGTCCTCTGTTTGGCTTCCTCATTCAAAGAGCATGAAACACTCTCTGACCCTGTTAATTACTGGTCACTTCATATGTGACTGGAATTTAGATTGGATCCACATCCATAGCCACATAGCCACAAGCATTTACACTGGGTAGTCAAGTGCATCCCCAGTCAGCCACACACTAAATTACTATGTGGTGAGTAATATGAAAATCAGCTTGTTAACAAAAACCAATCGCCTGTGCTGCATGCTCCTCATTTTTTTTGTTTTATTCAAAAGAAAAGTGTAATTTTCACCAACCAATTAATCTTCATGAGATGATGGGTGTTTAGAATAATCATCTTTCTGTGTCATTGAATTCACTCATGCATTAAAACGTATAGTAACAAGATGATTGCTAAAGTTGAACCAAACTGGCACTTTATTTAAACTGACTGGCTCATCCAGAGGGGGTTACAGACCTAAAATTAAACTCACATCAGGAGATGAACTGAAAGAGCAGGGCTTGCCAGCACTAAATGCCAGAGTGAGGCCTCTGCAATAAGCCGAATATTAGAGGGAGGAACTGTGACAGGACTGGGTGGGGTTTTGGTTGTCCAATGCATCTTACAGAGTTTACACTGCTCTAACATGTCCCTCGAATGTGTCTCAGACCAACTCCTGCAGTGGTTAACACAATTTATATCTGTTCTAAATGCATCTTGAGTGTGTAGTTACATCTGCATTTTTATGTGGCCTGGCCTCATTCAAAGATTACCCTAATACTAGAGATGCCTGAAGTGACCAGACATAAACAAGGCCTTAATAACTTCAGTGTGAGTGATGTAACTGCTGTAGACTGAATAAGCACAAATAAACTACCATTAAAAAATTCTGAATCACTGGTATAAGCAATTTATTATTTTATATAAAACAACTTCTATGGTGTGCATTCAGACATTACAAACCATTGATCATTATCTAAAATGTATACTTTTTTTATTCCTAGTGCCTGTGCCTTCCTAAGCTGTGAGGTTGTACAGAACCTGCATATAATAGTCATTTTTATACACATATCTGCAATCAAATTAGTTTCATATTGATAACCGATGTCCCAGATTTTTGAAGAATAGCGTACGTTGGTTTTTGTGACATTGCACAAACTATATGGGATATTTATAGTTATGTAACAAAAATACGTTTTATGTCGTAGTTAAGATACAACTTGCTTCACAATTTTATTGTTTATCAGTATAGTATAAACATTCGAGGCCTGCATATGCATTTGCATCACAGAGGCCTTTCTAGCATATGACTGACGCAAAGAGAGCTTGTTTGAAAAGCAACCCTCCCACACCTGTTGGTCCTGTTGGTTGTATTTGCCTAACTTTGTTAGACAAAGTGAATAGGGCAATTCACAAGCGGCCAAAAGGGTACCAGACCATCAAGATAATCTTGTGTGATAAGTCTCAATGGTGTCTTTCCATTTTTTGTTTTATCATTCATTATGACTTGGAAAAACCACACACATGCAAATTATTAAAATTCAGTTTTCTTCTTTAGCACCAGAGCTACGAGGCTGGCGTGGCTAGAAAACACTAGAAATCAGTCACCCAAATCCTTTTCACTTCTCTCTTCTTTCTCAGATTGCACCCAGTTCTTTATTAAGATGGCACCAATTGGCTTGGTGTGGACCATAAAAATAAAAATAATGAAAAACAATTTTTTCTTTTAACATTTTCCATATTTATGGTTGTCTAACCTTGTACCTAACATTCTAAACTAACGTTTAAAACTAAAATTGGACACAAAATAAATACTGATGGATCAAAAAGAATTTTCCAACATTTTAGTACATTCACTGAATATATTCCCTTGGAAATATGTTAAGTGACTAAATAAGAAAAACCAGGAACTGAAAATAGACTCTAACTGCAAGATTGTTCCCTAGAAAAACATTATAGCCATATTTGTCCACTAGGCAGCCTTGCAAATATATTTATTCAGACAGGAGCCCCTATAAAGTGTCCAGACAATTAAAATTAGTCGGTTCAGCTACTTACACGCCTTGGTGATGCATGAATTTTACTGCACACACGTAGCTTGTATTATCTCTATAGAGAAATCTTGCCAAAATAATATGAAACTCTGGAGCAGCCATATATTAGTGAAAGTGCAGCATGCCCAATGTTAAGTGTTTGACTTGAATGGTAGAAATCCCCTGGAGCACCATCAAATACTTTTGAATTGCGAGTTTTGAGTGCTGTTTGTATTCTAGCTCTAGTCATTCAGCATCAGGCCCTGGCCCTTACTAATGCTCTTGTAGCTGAATGCAATCAGATTTCACAGCAATGTCTCTAGTATCTGGTATCAAGTCTTCCCAGAATAATAAAGGCTATTACTGCAGTGAAGGAGAGACAAACTGCCTGTTAACACCTTGTTTCCACAAGAAATGTAGAATTTCTGCAATATGGTTTGGACATAAGGGACCATATTCCTGCACAGGGATTAAGACTAGCCCTAGATTTAACAGAATGTTGAAAATGAATTTTCCGCTGAAAGGAAAAAAAGTAGAAGTAATCACCGTCCACAGAGACCCAAAGCTATAAAGTATTACACAAGTGACTAGAGCTAGTACTGCTCACTATGTTGTTCTCCACTAACACTAATAAAAGTCTGTATTAAATTGCAATTCAAATAGAGGCATCTGACAGACAGAGGTTGATGCCTCAGTGACCTTTAGCTTCCTTTGTTTGAAAGAGCATGGAGCAGCTGGCTTTTATTGTGGTAAAGGTTTCCCTAAAGTTCAAACCAGATGATTTGATTCTATAAGGCACTTCTAACAAACAGGTGCTCTATAAACAAAAAGCATGTTCAATTCATCACTACAGCAACACCAAACATTTCCCTTCCAAATCACATAAGCTTTGAATTACAGCAATTCTAGCAATTTCCCTAGCTTCCTATGTGGCGTCCTAAAATGACATTTATGCCCCGTAGAGCAACATCCGAATGTCCAGTCACGATCTGTGATAGATCATGTGCTAGAATCAATCATTAATTCCAAGCGAAAGAACTATGCCATTGACTGTTCTACAACAACAAGATCTAGGGTAGGAAATACTATGCTGCAAAACTAACTGATTTAAAAATATAATCAGTACTTCAATCACAGTGATGTGTACTTATTTTCTCATTTTAGTTGCACAATCATATTGGAAATGATATGTCAGCACTTACTCAATTAGAAACTACGGGAATATAAAAGAATATCTAATGTTAACAAATGCGACAGAGGCCTCAGACAGTACCATTTTATAGTTTTCCTGAAAAGTATGAGAACATATGCTTTTAATGGAAACAAACATTCACAGGGCCTCATGTACATGCACGACCTTTCACACACATTCCTGACACTGTACCTGCTTGGGGTCTCGGGAGACCCATTTTGGATCAATGGCGCCAAGAGTGAGGCTGGGAACCATATGGCTGAGGACTTTAGCAAGGAACACCTGCAGACAAGCAGAAAAATCTCTTTTTTACATAAAACCTTAAGAACAGGGCAAAATTCTGCACTGAGCATATTGAGGCAGTCAGTCTGCTTGATTCGGATGTGTGCATCATTACTCAATCAGAAACTATAATAAAGTACATAAACACAGTCAATGTCAAAAGTAAGCAGACTCAAAGACAATGTTTCATTCATCACTGGAACTTTTCGCCAAAACCAAAAATAAGGACACCTTTGCGCTAAGCAACATGAACCTACTTTGACAGAAATCATTATATAATATAATGAATGTTGGCACTGCTGTTTTTTTTTTCTTTTTCATAATTTAAAAATAAACAGAGACTGCAGAGGGCATCAGCATGCTCTGTTTCCGCTGATTTGCTTTACTCTGCGTGCTGAGCGGGACGTCATGTTTTCAAGTGGTGTCAAACCAGTCATAAAGAACTCCTTGAGAGTTGTGCTCCCTCTTGACTCGGCAGGAACACTGATTACAAACCGCTTGTCTGATGTGCTTCACAGAATCAGTGAAATTGCTCCATGTGTTTGACATTTTCTCTGCAGACTTGCTGCTGCTCAAACTGTTTAAAGGCGTCGACACTGACCAGCGCATGGTAGCATAAATATCACCCTTTCATTGCCATTAAAAGTTACTTGTAAAGCCACATAAAACTTTTGACAGCTGTAGCCTATTTCATTTTGGGCTAAAATATTCAGTCCTTTTTCTCTTTTGACAAAAATAACAGTTTTTAACAGTTTTTTACTTTCAGCTGAAAATATTAAGTGCTTGAAATTCCATCCCCAACACTTCTGAATCAGATTAGATTCAATGTATGATTTTTTTCAGTGTGATTCAGAGGTTCCCAAACCTGTCATCATAATGCAATGAAACTAATATTTATCTATATTAACCCCCTGTTTCAAGACATTCTAGACCATTGTCCTCTAAAAGCTGCAAGGGTCTGTAAAAGCACACATAATAGTAGCTAGTGAATAATTGTGAGTGATTAATCAGTAACGACTAATACGTAATTTATGCAGATATGAGAGCGAGGAACTATGTTACTGAATAATTGAGAGTGATGGGCCAATTTCATGCCTTTTTATGAGTTCAGTGCATTACATAAAAATGTTCCATTTACACAGTCATAAATGAAGAAATACAGCAGTCCACAGTTTTTGTAAAAATGCTTTTACATACCGTATATGTGCCTATTCAACCTACAGCAGTTTAGCCCCATGCTTTCTTACAGAAGTTATAAGGAATATTAGTTTTAAAGACACTGTAACAGAAACAGCTTGTTAAACTGCTAAAGAAAATTATCATGTAAATGTTTTGATTTAGAGATGTTGAATTAATGTGTTCATTTCGATCGATTGATCACCAAAAAGTAACGCATTAAAAAAAATTAACGCTGAATAATTGCACCATGAGATTTTAAACCCGGTCCGGTGTTCTTGCGAAACATGCTACCCATGGAGATACTGTGCCCTTCAGCGCATGAGCAGTTCCACAGTCTTAGGATTCAGTGCCACGCCCATAAATCTGCTACCTTGGGACACTGGCAGCTGTATTAGCTTCAAGTGAGCATTTTTTGATAGGTTAGCATGAAACGGTAGACTGCTTATGAAATATATTTTTTTAATATGATATATATTTTTTTTACTTCTCATCATTATCAGTGTTATATACTGATTGTATAAACTGAATGAACTTTAAGGTAGCATTTTTTGATAGGGCAGCATGAATTGATAGACTTTGCTGTAGATTTGCGCTACAATAGGATTTTTGGATAGTGTAGCATAATTCGTCAGAACACCCCGCTTTGATGTTACGGTACATGAAAACACAAATGGCATTATTGGATGTCTGCGTAAACATACAAGAAAAATATAGGAAGTGGGCCTAAAAACTGGATACTAAACCTGCAGTTTCAGTAGTTAGCAAAGATGTTTGAGCCGTGGCCAGCTTGCAACTGTCGAACAGCTACAGAAAATCCTTAAAAAAAACGAACTATAGAAACGTCCTCCTCCAGGCTCCCTTTCATTCTCACTGCTGCAGGAACTGAAGACGTGCCACTTGTCAGCTGTGGCTGAGACAAAGATCGGACTCATCTTTTTCTCATCATGTCAAGCCAGTAAGTGAATTCAGCATGCAAATGCAATCGTGGGAGACTAGCACTCCCTGTAAACAAAGTCTGTCTTTAACGAGGATCAAAATGTGTCAACTTGTTAATTACTGTGGGTATTTAGTAGTAAATAATTACAGCCACTTTGGAAACTGGCTAGAAACATGGTTATTTAGGTTATGTGAAAATGAGCAGAAAACTACACAGCTGTACAAATGCACCGCCTCACGTTCCTGACAACAGGGAATAATGAGGCAGCCCTGACTTTCTGTTTCGCTCAGTTTTTAAAAGCTTTGCATTTGAATCATTAGAGACGGCAAAATCTTGGTGCAATGCAATGTTATGACATATGGATAATGGCTATGGAATATGGACATATTAAATGGATAAAATTGTTCTAACACCATTTAATCTACACTATTTTGATTTTGTTAGTATGAGATATTCTGTTGTTAAAAAAACTGTAATATGAATGCATCATGTACCTATATAATTAACTATCTATACATTTTTGTAATTAAACAGTAAAGCTAAACGTCCATGTTGACCCAAGGGTACTACAGGATAATTAGAAGCATTTTAGAGACTTTTAAAGACTTTTTATCACACACATTGTTGTTTGCGTGTTTGGGTGTAGTTTCACCTTAAAGGGTGTGGCGGACTCTGGGTTCATTTGGATCATCGGGCCAATCAGCACCACACCGGCGAAATCCTGAGGCCTCTCACATGCTGTCAAAACAGAGATGGCACCACCCTGTAACAAAACACACACAGAAACGCACACACACACATAAGGGTGCTGAAACAGAACGCAAAAACCCGCTGTTGCCGCTGTGAGGCTTTTTCTATAGCTGCCACAGAGAGATGAGAAAAACAATCCACTCAGGAAATGAAAAAGTCCTATCTCCTCTCCCAGCTCAACACGTCTTTGTTCGTCTTACAAACTATGAGCGCTGAGTGACAAGAATCAGTGATTCATTACTTTTCAGGGTGGCTGCCATTTTGTTCTCACTCTGTTCAATCAGTCTTTATTAAGGCTCTGAATATTCATGCAGGGAGACTAAGACTCAAAAGAGGTAGGAGGGGTCAGGAAACAGTTCCCACCAATTTTAAATCACTCTCAAAAGGACAGCTTAGCACACACACACTTGTTTTTGTCAGGACGTGAGATACATACATCCCATATACATATATGTAAGTGCCTATATACATGCTTATATACATATATATGTATACATAAATATATGCACAATTAACGCAAACACTTATATAAGCTATATAAGGTCAGGATGTGGGTTCATACACACATCCCACATAAACACACACACATAGTGTTGTTTTATGCAAGGTCAGGATGTGGGTTCATACATGCATCCTACATAAGCAGACACACACACATACACACACCCTGTTGGCCTATTTATAATGCAATGGTCAATTCATGCAAAGTAACGGTCAGTTTTTAAGGAAGGAAAAAATGAAAAAAATAGAAACAAATTACAAGGTTTTGTTCCCTCAGTTATGATCTGTATGTACCTATTTGTAATAATAATACATTTCATATGTTTGATGTCGGCAGAGATTGGCAAAGATACATCAAAATGTATTTTTAAATAAAATACCAAATATCCAAACTGTACGTGTTTCAAAATAACCTACTGCATATTTACATTTTTAAAAATACTAAAAATACTTTTCTAAGATGAAATTACTTAGCAATACTATCTATTAGCCTCTTTGATCTTCCCCTTCACCACCACACAGATTTAGATGAGTACGTGGACAGGAGCTTTTATCTACTAATGAGGTGTCCATAAACCTGACATGTTCCCAGACAACAGTTCAAATATTCTGACCTGCCTGTTACATCCCAGACATCACTGTGATCACTCAAATGATGGCTAGTTTGAAAATAACCATTGGTTTAATGATTAACTCACAGTTTGTTAAAGACTCATTAGGAAGAAGAGGCAGAAGAGCTGCAACAAACAACAGTGGTGGACAATGTTGTTATTGACAATAAGGCACAAAACGCACACGGTGTCTTACAAGTTACACCATCTTCTGGTATTATAAAGTAATGTTGTAAAACAACAATGAAATTTTACTATTGTTTAGTTTATGTATCATAAATACTGTCCACCCAAAGTATGTACATACATTAGTATGTATGTAGTAATAGCATTTAAACCTAACACCACCCTTTCAGTTTTGAAATATTTAGTAAAAATGCACTTTCGATCAAAACTATTTGCTGTTCCGTGTAAACACACATGCCCAAACACACACACACACACACACACACACACACACACACACACACACACACACACACACACACACACACACACA
>JBBPDB010000017.1:13023305-13038288 GCA_037974465.1 Brachypetersius altus | reverse complement strand
CAGAGGCACCAAAACAAGAACAGATAGGACAGACTATGGAGAAACACACACACACACACACACACACACACACACACACACACACACACACACACACATACAGCTTATCAAATCTTACTTAATCCCTTCATAACACGTTCTAGCTATTATACGGCAGAAGACATAACTACCTTTGGAAGCATTTCAAATAGCGGTCCAAACTTCAGCAGTACAGCCAAGATAAGCAAAGCAGAGACAAGAGCTGAAACCTAAGAGACAGGCAGGGAGGGAGGGAGAGGGAGAGGGAGAGAACGAGAGCGAGAGAGAAATCATTTTAACACAGTGATGATCTGGGTAGACGTGTTGCTTCAGGGCTAACAGATCATGCCAGAGGGAGAGGACCAAATATTAAAGCATCCATATTACAAATTTCATAGTAAAGCAAAATTGACACACTTTTTGCCACAGTTTGATATAATTTGTAAATGCTGTTAAAGTTTCAGAACTTCCCTCACTTACATTTTGAAACTAAGTAGCATAAGTAGCAAGAGCTTCTACCTATTATACACAACAAAACTCAGTCTCATATTTTGTTTCACTAGTTGATATCGCCATTTGTCCTGGTGGATCAACAGAAACAGTTCAAAATAATAAAATGTTACGTCAATATACACTATAGATGTTTTTCCCTTCTCTTCTTACAATTTCAGTCTAAATTATAACTGTTATCGGTCCTCAATCTGTATTTATGGTTTCTGCTGTTCTTTGTCTGGTGATAAAAGCTGTAAATGATCCACTTGTGTACTGATAAAGTTCATTAGGCTGTCAGCAAGTGTAGCAGCTATTGCATGTGTATAAAGGTGTATAATGGTAAGCAATCTCTTTTGAGCATCTAAAGAAGCTAAACTAAGAGTTAAAATACAACTGTGCAACATGTGGATGAAGACACTTACGCAAATACCACTTTATGGGAATGTTCCTATTTGGACAGAGAAACTGGTGATGGGATACATTGCCAGGCCTATTGTTTTAATGTCAGCCACAAAACTATGGGCAAAATCCAGATCTATCCTGTATTGTGGTGGTCAGGGGTAGGTGTGTGTGTTGTGATGTCTCATCTGTATAACCATAAGCCCATGTGTAGCCCTTTCATGGTGTTATCAGTAGCGTTGTAGCCTGCTTCCTTGCTCCCAGTCACACTGTATACACACACACCAAACTGTTCTGCCCTGATTTTATTCTATATTGTACCTTTTCTACTCCTGATGCTGGTGCCTACTAATTTTGCACAATTATTATTGCTGTCTACCTCAATCATTTTTTGCGCATGTAATAATATACTTACACTGTATTTACTCGCTGTAGCTGCCCCTGTTGACTGTACTGTATGTCTATGCTTTTTACGTTTTATTGCACTCTTTAGTCCTATCCTGCCTGCACTTGTGTAGTCTTGTGGTGATTCTTTTTTTTGTTCTTTGTGTTGCCTCTTGGTCCCAGAGGAACCCTGTTTCATTTCACTATGTTGACATTTACGGGATCCAGAGCGACATGCATCTGTACTGTGTATAGTGTATGTGGTTGAAATAACAGTAAACACTTACATGACTTGAATTGTGGTCTGAGGGGTAATCTAGCAAGCTAATTGTTAAAATGCTGTTCAGATGAGGTTCATGTGAAGCTCATTTGCGATTATTACCTCCACCCAACAGTTTAACAATGAAGTTCAGTTCTATGTCTAACCACTGCAGCTAAACTCAGTGTCATAAGAGTGTGTTAAGTATTAATATTTAGGGGTACTTAGGGGTCTTTACAAAATCCTTGTTAGGCATTTATGAACCTACCTAATACATTGCATGCTCGTGTGTGTGTGTGTGTGTGTGTGTGTGTGTGAATAAGGAATGGTATGCTCACCTGAGTTTTGCCTCCAGTGCTCTCCTGCACCATGCTGCGGGACATGGAGCAGCTCACTGCAAAACACTGGAACAACCCACCAGTCATATTACACACACCCAGGGCAAACAGCTCCTACAGCAAGCAGAAAATACTATGAATCAGAAGCAGGATTGGATGAGAAGACATAATAGTGGTAAAAACAGTGTAAAAAAGCAGAGTTTGCCTGGTTGCTATGGAAGTGGTCCCCATGTTTAAGGGCGTACATGGTGCCCAGAGAAGCATTTAACCCGAAACCAACCACAGCAAGAGCTAGAGAAGGCAGCAACAACTCTTTAGACAGAGAGAACGGAGGAAGGGATGGAGAAGAGAGACTGGAAGAGAAGAGGAGAGGGAGACAAGTGACATATAGAGTTTTCATGGACACAATAACAATAAAAATCACATACACAAACACATTTTCCCCTTCTTCTCCACATGTAACAAATCAACCAATACATTTTTTATGTTTTATGTTCACTAAGACACACACACACACACATCTCACCCTGTGGGTATAGTCCCCACTGTCTGAACTCCATACAGTCCAGGCAGATCTAACTGTGCTGAAAGCACATTAGCCAGAACAACCTAGAGAGAGCAGGGAGTTAGCTGTGTTGGCCCAGGAGACTGAAGATTTTACTGTGCAAATGTGGCAGGAAGAATGTGGATACACTCACCAGCACTAGTTCCCAGGGAATGGGTATAGGTAAGCGGGCTTTAAGCCGAAAATTCAATATTTTCCCTCCTGCGAGGATCACTATGGAAACAAAGGAGACGACTAGTGTTCCCATCGACACTCCAGTCACTCCATACAGTACATCTAACAACATCTGAAATAAACACAAACCATTTTGAGTTTAGAAGATGTAGTGAGTCACACAAAACACAAAAGTGTCCAAATAGTAATAACAATAGGTTTGTTTTATCTGATTTCAATGGTTTTATCTGTTTACGACAGCCTTTAAAATATGCCTTGTGGGGTTGTTTTTGTATAAGAGGTATAATTCATGGGTTTAATTATCAACCTGCTTAGAGACATGAAAATGAAAATGAGCTAATAAGCTAATTCTTTACATCATTAAATAGTAATCAGTGTGAATGTACTGTCCCTGTTAAATAGACAAATAAAGGAAGGTAATTGCAAATAACAGCCTGGGATAGACACAGTCTATGGGCGTTCTTTCTCTCACCCAGGCCACTGCCAGGAATCCTCTGTGTGAGTGTGTGGAGATGCCCATCAGTAAAGGTAACTGGTGTATGGTCACATGTACCGCAGCTGCAGTGGTGTACCCACCAACCAATGGCCGAGAAAGCCACTTACACACACCCCCACAACGCAGCACACACAGTAGGATCTACTGAGAGGGAAGACACAGTCATTCACAAAAATATTAGTAGCACTGCTTTTACTTATATTTTAAAATCTTTATTCCTTATAAATATAGCATAAAGTACATTTGCTGACCTGTATTAATCCACACAGCAGGGTTAGTTGGGCAGCTAAAATGACTCCGTCTGTCTCATCATCAGTCTTATTGCTTGCTCTGTCATCCGGAAAGTCAACATCGTTTATCACAGTGCCAACCATGATAGCGAGGATAGAAAAGGTACCTGTACATCAGACACACAACCAGCCAATCAGAGCAGACGATCAATTCCTCCATCCAAACTTACACTGGAAACAAACAAAGCTAGTCTTAAAATGGTAGTAAAGTTGTAATCAAAGCTGTTAGAGCAGCTGTCAGAAGACTGTACAGTTGTACATCTAGAGACTTAGAAGAACAACCAAGTGATGGAATGAAAATGGAATTTTTAAGTATAGCATGGAATCTTGTAAAGTTTATGTGGTGTGTGTGTGTATGTGTGTGTGTGTGTGCGTGTGTGCGTGTGCGCTTACCCACTGAGATGTGTTTAGAAGTCCCAAAAATGAAGTAGGCAATGATTGGGTAGAAAGAGGAGTATAGGCCAAACACAGGAGGCACATTAGCTAGTATAGCATTGGCCATTCCTGCACAAGAAAAGACAAACCGGGCATAAAGAGCACACTGTACTATTACTGTGATACCAGGAAGCATATAATGGGCTTTTCTTGGTTTAAGGAGGATGGGTTCTGCTGATATGTCCAGGCTTCCATTCCTCACTGTGTTATCTTGAGAGTAACTCAACCAGTTTGAAGTACTTTACAAGCTGAATAATGAGCATTAAGTGTAACAAACCTGGAATTTTACGAGGCTAACATTTAGTAATGAATTACATTAATTACATTTATATAATGTTCTATGTCCTGCACATTTTTTTGGTGCAATGTTTAAGACCATGGTACAAATGTAAAGTACAATTTTACCTTCCACACAACAAAACTGTATGCATAACATCTTTTCCTTAAATTCAGATGATAACAAATTATCTCCTCTTCTGTTTGTGGTATCAATTAAAAGTCTACAAGTTAATACAGATATCAATAGTTCTACTTTTTCCAATATTTTCCACTTTTTCACATTCTGCAAATAAACAGCTACTGTGAAACGTTCTTTAGAGTCTGTGTACTCATTTACAACAACAAAGCATGTAATTCAAACTTTTGCATATAACTGTATATACGAGAACTATGACATACATGTGGACAGCAAATAAAATGAAAATCCTGAATAAATAAGTGAAGAAACAAAGTGTGCAGAGGAAAGTGACTTTGAAAGACACTTGTGCTTTATGGTGATACGTAAAGGATCAAGAGAAGAGCACCTGTTTCTAACAGACCAGTCACTGGTCTACAGACATGAAAAATGTGATATGATGTGGTTGGTGGAGTGCGGTGGGTAACACTGCTCTTCATTAGGAAGCATACTGGGCTCCAATTCTCTGCTTGAGCAAGCATACCATGCTACACAAATGAGAGCTCTTTGGCAAAATTCCTAACATATTCCTACATTTTAAGCTGCCCTGGATAAGAATATTTTCAAGATTCTTCATTCAATTCTTTATTTGCCAAATGCATTCATTATTCTATTCATAGTCACCAGATCTCAACTCAAGTGAAGATCTGGACTTTTAAGTTACAAAGCACTGACGAGGTGCACTGACACTTTTCTGGAGGCTCATAGTGGCCCAATACTTCATTTACACAATTTGTGTTGTTTTTTTCTTCACTTTGCTTTCATATATACACTACAATATGGGTTTGTTATTGCTGTTATATAAATGCAACATCTTAGGGTAGGGCTGCAGATCCAGGTGTTTGTGAGTGTAAGACCTTGAGGGAGGTGCATGATGCCCACACTGATTCCTGAGATCACGTCTCCAAACGTGTTTTCTTTGAAAGAGTAACGGGGCAGCCATGACAGCAGAGGAACACACGACAAGAAACAACTCTGAACACGAGGACCAGAACACCTGGAACACACACACACACACACACAAACACACACACACACACACCAGCGAGAGCCTGGTTGAAACTTCATGGGTGATTTAGAACAAGATGAGCCCTTCAGTAATAGTTTATTATACTAGTCAGTAATAGTCAGTTCTCAGTAATAGTCGGATGTACACATACTTAAAGTATGGCTGCAGGATTGCCAAACAAAATTATATAAAATACAGTCATTTAAATACTGCTTCATAGTGTAAAATAGCTCAGTTCATACTCACTGCAGCCCAGCCTTCAGATTCTGCCAAACAGAGCGGCGCTCCTTGACCCTTCTCTGGCCCAGAACATCCAGCTGTGCTTCATCCATGCAGAAGGCCTGGTGAGGTCTCATGGCATCACACAGGGAATGTAGACTATGCTCACCCATTTCCTAAGAAAAAAAAAGAATAAAGGTGTGCTCAAAATCTTTTTCAGATGCTCTGGGTTAAATGCAGTTAAAGTAATTGCCTGTCTTTGAATATTCTCTGAAGCTTAAGGAGATATCAGCACTTATGTCAATCCCAGGAAATCAGGTACTCCAAAAGTGTTTGTGATTGCTTTCACGTGTGGAGCTCAGGGTGTAGACTTGCAATGAACTCTGCTCAGAACAACAAGCTCACTCTCTCTCTTTCACTAACCCTGTCCAGTGAAGATGAAAGAGTCTTTATTCTCCTTTATTGAGTCTCATGCTTTACACTGAGAGGTCTTCCATAGACCAACAGAGACAAAGAGCATGTCCTCATCATACTGCACACTAACAAGAATGGGAAAAGTTTTTTTTTTTTTTAAATGTAAGAAGTCTTACTGGGTAAGTGTCTCTTCAGTGAGCCATTTCTCATCAAACCACTCTGTTTAAATCTGAACAACTTAATTATGGAAAAGTGTGGAAAATCAGAGGGATTCCACTTGAACAGTCCTAACAATTTTCACTTCTCAAACATATATGTATAAACCATTTCTTCCATATTTGGAAGTGTTACAGTCTCTGAATGTTATTGTAGAAATGTGCTGATACCCTGAATAAATAATACAAATGAATACCTGAAAGGCTGAACATATATTACTAAATATATAAGTAATATACTCATTATATACTCGTCATATAATATACTTTATATTATGTATCTGAATGAACTTTCAGATTTATGTCTTAATGAAAATCATGTATGGACACATGAGTAGCATTTAAATTACATAACAGAACTTGTGATGGATTATTTATATGCCTGTATTGCAAGTAAGTGTGAGTCTCCCTGATAGCCCTTATCATTGGAAGCGATCCATTTGGCACATGCATTAAAGATATCCCGAGCACAGAGTTAATATCAATAGCTGGTTGACCTTCGGTCCTCAAGGTTTTGAAGAGATTCTTCAAGAAGTTACAAGACAACAGATTAATTACAGACACTGTTTAATATTTAAAAGGAGCCTGATTACAAAAACAAAATAGTACATTGAGTCTTGCTTCATTTTTTTGTTTTATTTTTCTACTCATTGTTTTCATTTAATGTAGGCTTAATTTTAAAAAGCAATGAAACTAACACTAAACTATTAAAACTACATGGTTCTCATATTATAATACACATTTCATAATACGCGTTTCCCAAGAACAATTTAATCTGAAGAAAGGTAGCACCGGTATTCCTCACTGTCACTGTGAAGTAAAACTGAATACACGTACTTCATACCTTAACCAATATCCCATCAATATTTAAGGACCTTCCATTTGCATACGAGTATGATTATAGATGAATAAAAGAAAAATAAACGTTTTTAATTTATAAAATAAAAGGCTAGTGACAGGAATACCACTCTATCATTCTACAGAATAAACATATAGCTAGAGAGTGGTTTTGTCAGTGTGGCTATAATACGAAGCTATCGTCTCTGGTATGAAAGGAGTAAGGTGAGCTTGACATTGCATTTTTAATGCTTTGCGACTGTATGAATGCCTGCAGTCAAAGGTCACTAATATATCAAAGATCACACCTACCCCTATCACCTTTCCTTCATATCAGCACATGTGAGCCAACAAGTGTGAGCGTGCAAGAGTGTGTGAATGTGTGTGTGTGTAAATGAGAACCAGGAAAAAGATCCCCAGACAAGCACATTCCTCTGTGAATTCCTTATGTAATAAAGCACTGAGAAGTAGATAGTTAGGAAATGAAAGGTCTCTTACCTTCTCAAGAACTCACCTTGTGTTTACCCTGAGGCTAAAATGTACAGATCACTCTAAAGTACATTGAAATGTAGAGTAGCTGGTCATACACTCCAAACACACCTCTTGGATTGTAGTTTTTTTTATTTAGTAGTTAAATGTCACATTAACTTATATTGCCTCCTTCATAAATCCATGCTCTATACTCTCAGGCCATGGCCTTAACCAATGGGAGTGAAAAAAAACAAGAAAACTCTATTTGGTACTCCATACCCCATAATCACACCCACACAACTTCTAAATATGCAATATTTTTCTTAAAAACAAAACTATATAACTGGTTAAAACACAAAAAATAAGTGCTTGGGAACGACGCCTTTACTATGAGCAAGCTTGGAAGACGCCTTTGCTAAAAAAGGAAAATGTGTTCATTTCCTAAAATATCTTTCCTGCCCTCTTGTTTTGGATTAGCTTCACTATGGAAGTTTCCTTTGTTTTGAAAGAGCCAGTCTAAAACTGACCCAGGATTGGCTTACAGTAAGTGAATTATGAATATTTTAGAGGTGGGTGATGTGACAAAAACATAATATCACACTAGTTCAAAACATGTACATGATACATTTATATCTGATAAATGCTGTAAATGTAAATGTAAATACACAACAATTAGACATTTTTTTGTTTTTTTTCTGATCTTTGATCAATTGGAATTGACACTTGCCACATTTGATTCTTTTTCTGAAGGTTGATTTCTTTCTCCGGTGGTCATGTATACCTGTCCTAACACCACACCTGTTCATACTTCAGAATACTTTAGAATACTCAGGGAAAATAGACATAATAATAATTTAAAGTATATTTTAAAGTATTGACGCTGATAATGAAATCTGCCTACCACCTTGGCAGTCTTGTAGATGTTTTAAAGTGGTTTATTCTGTCATTTTCCACTTTTCATTTGTATAAAAATCATTGAAACAAGTTTGTTTAGTGCCATAGAGCTCTTATCTAAGGCTGTTTGCAGCTCTGATGTCTTACTGCTCAGTTTGTCTTCACTGTAAAGCTGGGACATCAGGCTAAACGAAGCTTAGTGTAATTCACTGTTACTCCCACAAATCCGGTAAAAGGGTAAAAGGTGTTCGGTCCAGTCAATACTGTATCTGCTTCAGAAGCACCACAAGATCCTTTAGTCGCTCTGCTCGACTATGAGCAGACTGATGCACTGGCAATTCAAAAAAGGAAAACGTAAAACTTCTAGAAAAACTGAGATTTGTGACTTGGCGCAATGGAGGCAGCCGCGGGGGTCTGGGGGGCCATCGGAGTGGGAGGACCCTCCGCTTTACTTTACTCTCTGGCTGGGGGTCCCTGGTTGGCTGTGCTGGAAGAGGGAGAGGGTTGACTGATGTGATTGGTAGATGTGTTGGTTGAGGAGGTGGAGGAGGGGGAGGAGGTGGGGGAGGAGGAGGAGGAGGAGGAGGGGGAATGCTAGTGAAAGAGGAATCCGAGTGAGAGGAACCTTCCCAGGGTGCCATTCTGTCAGAGAATGCAGCAGAGAGAGGGGGGTGGGCACGCTGCCTATTCCCAGCCTGTGGAGGGCGCTGAGCAGGGGATCTTTCTGCAGATGGCGGTGAAAAACAGACATTTATTTGCATACAGGTTGCAGCTCAAAATGCTTTACAGGCAGATCAATGGTAATAAAAGCTTTATAACATGAACAGTGCTAGTGCAGTAATTAGTATTTCTATTGTTTTATTGCACTCTTACCAAAGTAAAAATGAGAGATAATTAAAGTGTTAGTGTTAAAATCAATAACATAGATTAAAGAGAAAATTAAAGAGATTTTTCACGTCATTCTATAACTGTATTGCTTTTATTCTACAATAATTTTACTGTTTACTTTTCATTTTATGCTTTTTATGGTTCTTTCATGCCTGCAAAACACACTGAGTGCAGGATAATGAGCTATATAAGTAAACAAAATTACATCCAGGAGTCATCATAATTCCGATTTGGTGTATGAAGCAAGAGGGCCTATAAATGCTAGAGAAACAAAACATGGAAAACATGGCAGCTTATTTTGGTGAATGCCAATTACTTCCTCAGTATGTGCATGTTTGTTATGTGTGTGTCATTGTTTGGTAATTGGCTCGAGTATCCACTTGTTGACAGATGGGACAAAGACGAAGGTAAGCAAACACTTCACATGTCACACTGAGAAGCCCATTAGCAGGTTATGAAATAAAATGCCCGTTTAAATGAATCACCCCATTATATAGTCAAACAAATTGCCCACATTTATTATGCAACGTACCATTCGCTCTGATGTGAAGCCCAAAATAGTTTTTCATGTTTTATTATAACTGCATGCATACCTGGAGTTCCTGAAGAGTCAATAAGAGGAAGCCTCTCTCTTGGCACCAACCTACTACCAACCTATGGGGTGACATCATGCAACATGCTTGCATTACAACTGTCAATGTATATACATGTGTGTGTGGAAAGGTCTGATTTGTGGATATGTAGGCATACTGTATGTGTGTGAGGGTTAAGTGTGTATACAGTGGTGTTTGAAATCTTTTGGAATTTTATAAAACACAACCTAAAACAACATCAGATTTTGTAAGGTTTTCATCAGAAGCCCTAGAAGTGTATGAAGTCAACCCAACAAAAGAAAAAAAGTACTCTTGGTTATTTACTTGTTAAGGAATCTTTTGATCAGTCCTGCACATCGACATGAAGGAATTTTAGTCCATTCTTCCCTACAGAACCGCTCCAGCTCTGGAATGTTGGTCGGTTGAGTTTCTACTGTGTCAAGGTGAATACTTTGACCTTAATTTTGACACAACATATCAACTGTGCATCAATATTTAATGCAACATTTCTGTTGGGTAAAGGTCAATACTTTGCATGCATCACTAGTGCTTATGGTTGTTGTCTTGCTGCCTGACCCGCTTTCTTTGAGATTCAGTTCCCAGAAAGATGTACAGACATTTTTCTTCAGAATTTGCGGATTATAGTCCAGAATTTATGGTTTCATCAATTATGGCAAGCCATGCTGGCCCTGATGCAGCAACGTAGTATTTTGTTGGAATGTAGAATTTTCCTTCCTTCTCATTACACTTCTCATTTACGCCATAGTTCCATTTTGGTCTCATCCATCCACAAAACCTTTTTCTTATGGTTTGTCCACATGATATTTAGCAAACAGTAGATGGACAGCAATGTTCTTTCTGGAGAGTAGTGGTTTTCTCCTTGCAGCCCTGCCATGCACACTGTTGTTGTTCAGTGTTTTCCTGACAGTGGACCCATGAACATTAAAAGTGTGAACATGTAAAAGTGGTCTTAGGTGGCTTAGAAGGTAACCTGGGTCCTTTGCACTGGAGTTACTTTGTTTGCGTCATGTTGTGAAGATCAGATTGACAGGTCATTGTTTTTCAAATTAAACAGGGGCTCAATCACACATGATTGTCATCTTACCACTTGAAAACACCCGACTCTAATTTCACCTTCAAATGAACTTCTTTTGTCAATGTCAGATGTAATGTTTGATGGTCTTGCCGAATAAATAAAAGTCGAAGTAAAATATTTTGTCCCATTCGATTAATTGTCAACATTTATGAAAAATGTTGTTTTAGGCCATATTTATATAAAATATTAATACATTCACAGACTTTCCAGCACTACGGCATGTGTAAAGTATCAATGTCAATTTTTTTTTGAGCACATAAAGCTGCCAGGAATGGTCCTGAATTACTGAATTACTATGTTAATGTACATGAAAGGTAAGCTCTTTTTGCCTCTCCTGCAGATCATCGTTTTGGAAAAAAAGCAAAAATTCCTACATAATTAATTTGTTCAGACGTAAGGGAAGTTCTTCAGATGGTTTCGATGTGAAATGGAGCATTGTAAAAAATCTTGCAGACTCCAGTTTATTTAATGTGATGATATTATAGTAATAGGAACCAGGAGTTGTTGTGTCTTTAACACATTTATAGCCAGTTAATTTATGATCTGAAATAATCAGCTAACCCCAAATGAGCCTTCTGAGTTTGTACATGTAATGCTGAAATGGTACAATAGTGGAGAATCTGAGAAACGGGTTCAGTGGGTACTACATTATAACACCTTGTATTGCACCAACAATAATGTCTTAATATTATTGTGAAACAATTTGTCAGGCATTAGATAGCATTTTGTAGTGTTATGTGACAGCTTTCTGTGAGCTAGCTTTTAGGAGCAGTCCTCTAGATTGCTGTGATCAATGAAGTTTCTCAGTAACTGAGCATTTCACATCTAGGCTAAATTATATGTTTTATCACATTCATTTGGTAGTAGAGTTAGTTATGTAGTTTAATTATAACTTTAGGAAAATATGGAAGTCTTTATGCATGGATGCGTGTGTTTATAAGAATCATTACCTCTCTGGCAGGACTGACAGGATGGATTTTTTTGCCCCGTTTTCTTTTTTGCCCGTGTGGTGTTCCCTTGCTTTTTTCTTTGCCGTCAGACTCGTCTCCCTTCAAAGCTCTGTTAAAATATGACATCGCTCTTCCAAACCACACTCGCCCACACACACACAATCAACATGAGACAATGAAAAGTATAGCTTGAGGCAAAAGTACCCAAGTGCATTGACTCTATTATAGTCTTAACACTGACAATCATATTACCTTTTTTCACCGTTTCCTCTCTTTATGTGGCCTCAGAAGACTGTCCCCTCAGTCCTCTTATTTTCTCATTCTCATTCTTTCTCAATTAATTACTCTGTTCCTATTTTCCCCACGCCTACGTAGCATTCAGCTGAATGTTATCTCCCCATGCCGGCTCATTAAATCAGTAACCCAGCAGCGCCTATGCGGCCGCGTTTAGGCTCCTTTAAAACACTTTACTCTTTATCCTTTCATATTGCCTTCCCCATTCTTTCATGTGTTCGTTAGAGTGCTTGGAAGCCAGCAAGTTGATGAACAAAAGGGAATCTGAGAAGAGAGTGAAATATTAATGCTCGCTAATGCAGCCAAGTCCCCCCCATACTGACCCCCATCATACACACACACACACACACTCATACATAATCCATCCAGTCCCACAGCCCCATAACATAGGTATCACTCACTGCAATGGGCATGAGTCCTTGGAATATTCTACCACAGAAACTTTCATTCCAAACAAGACTATTAATACTTCCTCAGTATTTCCTCAGTTTTGGTCGGACGGTCATTTATAGGGGATGGAGAAAAACATTGTGAACTTTACTCTGCATACACTTGCACTCCACAACATTGTAACCACAGGTAAAGAGACTGACCAATCACCTGCCTAATATTGTGTAGGTTTTCTTCATCCAACCTGACCAAGCATGGACTTAACAGGACTTCTTAAGGTCTGCTGTTGTACCTGGCACCAGGACTTTACAGCAGATCCTTTGGGTCCTTCAAGAGAATTGAGGCCTTTATGGATCAGACTAGTTTGTCCAGCTCCTCCCACAGACGTTTAATCAGGTTGAGGCAGAGTCAATACCTCGAACTCTTGACATTTTCCTCAAACTATTGCTGAAGAATTTTTGCAGCATGGCAGGGTGAAGCATCCTGCTGTAAAATGCCACTGCTATTACAGGATACCTGGTGTGCAACAAAGTTTTGGTATGTAGAACATGTGAAAGTAACACCCTCATTAAAGGACACTCTGCCGGTCAGTGGGTACACAGAAAGCCAGTGCTGTGCTGTGTTCTGATACCTTTCCATTATAACCAGCATTCACTTTTTCAGCAGTCTGTGCTGCAGTAGCTCTTATGTTAGATCAGAGCAGATTGGTCAGCCCTCGCACTCCACTCAGGGGCCCTTGGGCACCCATGACCCTGTCAATCATCCACCAGTTGTTCTTCACTGAACCACTTTGGTAGGCACTAACCACTGCATCCCTAGGACACACCATTGGACTGGCTGTTTTGGAGACTGTCTGATCCAGCCATCACAATTTAGGATGGGCAATTTAAAAAAGAAATGAGATCATTTTAAAATACCAATTAAAACTTTATTTTGAAAAAAATAATAACATGGAGCATTGTAGAAATTTTAATTTACATTAAAATTGATGTCTTGCTTTAGCAGTCCTGTGTAAAAAAGAATTAAATAAATGCTTTCTCGGATCATACTCTGGCAAAACAGTCCGCAAATACCACTTTTTGTCTGTCTTGCTCTTTTTTCCTAATTTCCTCCTTTTCTTTCGCCTCTTCTTTTCTTACTTCAGTTAACTTTATGAGTTGCAAGCCCTGCCCACAAACCACCCCAAAGGCTCCACCCTCCGATTTCAGCCTGTCCCTGTGCCACACCCACAAGCCAGCAGCGTCAGCAGTGTGTGAGAATATTGACCTCTCATGGTGAAGTCCGTCATCGCACAAACGCCACACACACACTCGCTGGTCTGGGGAGGTGGACACAAGCATTGCTGAATTTAGAGCACTCAGGGCAGTCAGTGGGGAGGAATGTGCCAACGGAACTGACCAATGAGAAAGCAGTTGTGGACACACACTCGCTGTCTCTGGTTGATTGAACTCCACTCTGATCCTCATTACCGACAACTGTCCATCATCTCCACCGCTAGCCAAAGTGATAACGTCTTTGGCCTTCTGTCCGACTTCATGGTTGTCTGATATTATGAGGGTGTTCACTCCACTTTGATGGACAGGGACAGAGAAGCAAGGAGCAGATGAACCTGAAAGAATGCAGCAAAAAGAATTAGATAAGAAACAATGAGTGAGTTGATGGAGCAGAACATACCAAACTTTAATTTCAACGTCAAGATTATGTAAACCACATAAGAATGGCAGTCTTTTTACACATAGTGGCTTTATTTCAGATGACAGATAACTGAAATCTATCTTATCCAAGACTTTTAAACAAATAAAATCTTTTTACAGAAATTTTGATGTAAAAGTTTGACCTTTAGTGAAGAGCTAGATTTTGCATTGATGTTATTCTCTAGGCAATTGGCCCACTTGGCACATATATTTTGTCATTTCTGGTGAAACAGTTGTCCAAAAAGTGACAAGTCTACCCACACAAGTTTCATGTAAACTTAGTCTAAGTATATGAATTTGTCCAAAAAAAAAAACAACAACTTTGGAAAACACTATATGTAGGGATGTTATTTGCTACAGCTAACTTCAGTAGCAATTGATATGGTGTTGATTTTGTTTTTGGCTCCATGCTGACTGATTTCTCTAATTAATCTGTAAATTAAGTTCACTCACACCACACCTTTACTAAAGAACCTCCACTGGCTCCCTGTGGTGCTCGTGTTAAATTCAAATCCTTAACTCTTGCTTTTAAGGCCAAAAACGGACTTGCAACATTGATCAAATAACGTGTCACTTCACGTCCTCTCAGGGCTTCAAGCACAGCTCGTCTTGAGCCTCCGCTGCTCAAAAGAAGAGGAAAACATGCGTCAAGACTCTTCTCAGTCCTGGCTCCCCAGTGGTGGAATGAACTCCCTCTTCTGGTCCGAACGGCAGA
>JBBPDB010000017.1:13003189-13023205 GCA_037974465.1 Brachypetersius altus | reverse complement strand
CTCTGACTGCAGTATCTTGGTTAAATAGTTGACTCAGATTTAAGCTGTTTTTCAGGTAAGAAACAGTCGTGGAATTCGTAAGCACTGGATAAGAGCGTCAGCTAAATGCCGTAAATGTAAATGTAAAATACCTTATTCGTGTATAGGAGTTCCGAGCCAAAGCAACAAAAAGTACAACACCGTCCAATTACTCACAGACTATAATGTCTGAATGAAAACAAAGACTCTCAATCAAATGAGTACAATGTTCAGCTTATTTAGTGACAAGAAAAAAATACCCCTGAAAAAAATAATAAATGGGAAGTAAAAGTAATTTAAATGTACAGAATTTACACATAGTTAAAATAAATATTTTTCATTTTTGGACTATATTAAATTATATATAACCTGGAACAGAGGCAAAAATCAAAGCTGTGAAACTCTTAACCTCAAACACAGATTGGTATTACTGTATTTGTAAGGACAATACATTAAAGAAGGTCTCATATAATACTGTTGGGTGATACTGTACCTAACCCTAACCTTAACCTCTGTAACTGATAGGCAGTCTTTCCACTCTTTTAGTTTTTCCAACAAACTAATTTTACCAGCAAAATGTCTCCACTTCTGTAGACTTCACAGCATTTCGAGGACAGTTGTTCCCCACAGAGGCCACACACATTTACCTGCTAGTGACTTTGAATCAGTATAACATCATGATGTTACTCGAAATTGGGTTAAACTAGGTCACATTAGTTTGTTGGCTCTTAAGATCAGTTAATGTGTGCAAATAAATAAGTATATATGTGACCCTAGACCAGCACTCCTACTGTGTGTACTTTATACATGTGGACCCAGTTCTAGCAGGCTGCTGACTCACCGTGCCAGCTGTCCTCGGATTTACTGTCCAATACTGCAGACAGATCCCACAGAGCTACAGCACCATCTGTAGCCCCACTGAACAACAACACATGCCTGGGGTGGGTGGGAGTGAGAGAGAGGTGGGGTGAAAGAAAGTCAAGAAGAATTAAAATAAAGAACAGTAGTAATGACCTCCTTTATATCACTGCCTCACCATTTGCCACGTTGGTCCTCCAGGCTACAGGAGGCGAGACTGTGCACACACCGCTGATGGTAAAAATTCTCCCAAAGCAACTCAATCTTTCTCCTGCTCTCTCCCACAGCAAAAAGCCTGGATTAAAAAAAAAAGAATGACAGTGAAATAATTCTGATGTCTGTAAAGGTGTTCTGATGTCTGTAAAGCCCCCCCCCCCCCAGTTGCAACAAAGTAATTTCACTTAGAAACATGTAATCTGAAATGACTACATACTGTTGATTTACGAACACATACCTTACTGCACCATCACTGCAGGCGAGGGCCAAGAGTACCTCCTCCAGGCCATCATGCACCACTGCCATAGACATGTACCTGCAAATCAATACAACAGTCCCATTAACAGAATTGCCTCCTTCACACTCTGGTGACTCAATCACTGTGTGAGACAATGGGGTGAGAAGACAACTAGTAATACTAATACACCCCCTAGTGGCTACTCTCAGAAAACACAGTAAACTATAGGAAAAAAATTCAGTATTTCTAGTCAACATGCAAAAGCTACAAATCAAATAAGGGTTATTGTTCCTGCTACTATTGCTAATAGCTACAATTTATGCCGTCTGTAAAATGTTTGGGGGGACTTTGCCCCCTTTCCACATGTCCGTTTTCTCTCAGATGCTATTCAACACAAATACACCTGAAACATTACATTTACAGAAAACACTAAATAAACCTCTAAATAATGCTTTGACAGTCTTCTGAAATTAAACATACCACAGATATTTTGTTAATAATATCAAGGGGTAAATGGCTTTGGCATTTTGATGGCACTATCTCTAATACCATCACAAATATTTCCATGTGTGACTTTAAGGTCCCCTAAATAAATTTGCTTGGGGTTTAATATGTTAGGAACACGTTTTTATAAAATGCACATACACACCTTGTTTCAGGGTCCATTTTTACGGTTTTGTGTCGATTCCGTCTCCTCTCCCACTGCTCATCCAATCGATGACCAGCAATCTGGGTTACCTGACAGACAGGCCAGTTGAACTGCTTATCCCAGCCAATCAGGAGGTGGTAGCACTGTAGCTGGGCCCTTCCCCCAGCCGAAAACACTAGTGTGGAGAATGAGGAAGATGAATTGGTCTCTTGTTCTTTTGCTCCTCGAGGGACTGCAGCCAGGGTCCGAACATTGGAGATGTGGTCAGAGATAATGGTGAGAACTTTCATCATGCCTTGCTCAGGTTTGACTGCAAGCACGGTCACTGTGGTGTCCTCACCACCTGTAATAAGGACCTCCCAAGCTTCAGAGGAATTCTCAGTCTTGGAAATGCTTCCGAGTCGGCATACGCAGGCCAAACCTCGACCGTGAAGACCCTCCCTCAGTGTGTGGCTCCTCACCTCAGTTGCTGGGGAAGACAAGGGACGAGATGCTACGACAGCCCCTTGCTTGATGAAGACCAGGGTACCTTGTCTGAGTGAGTGGTTTAAAGGGTGCGCTTCACCACTGGAAGGGTGGATGTAAGCCCATGACCTGTGGCCTCCACCACAAATCACTGAGAAAAGCTTTTCTTGCGTCAGCGGATCCCATAAAACAAAGTGGACAGAATGGAAGCCAGCCATTACAAAGCTTGCTTCTGAGACACTTTCTCCTCGAGTTTTTCCATCTATCTTGCTTTCTGGCCACATTTGCCTCACTTTAGCCTTTTCAGTCAAATCATCATCACTTCTGTCTCTTTTTTCTCCAATTTCCAGCACTGTTTCTGTTGTCCTCGTCTCTATTTCCTCACTTTCATCTCTGATTCTCTGATTTTCACTGTGCGGTTCTGCTTCACTTGGAGGCAGGAACAGTACTTTTTCTAGCCATTCCATTCCTTTGCAAGCACGCTGGGTCCTGCGCACACTCAAAGAGTCATTTCTTACCGTGAGAACCCGCACACACCCATCCCTACCAGTGCTGTAACACAAACCCTGACGTTCACACACACTTGTAACCCCTTGCTTTCCATGGATGCCAAACAGTGTGTTAACTGGGGAGACTGGTGTAATGACATCACCCAGAGTGTTCTCCAGTATCTCAGCAGAATCCTTAGTATCTTTTTCCTCCTCACCCCACCCACCTCGAGTCTCCTCTCTGTAGAGCAACAGTGAGCCACGGCGGTCTCCACATACCCACAACGCATCCTTTTCACACTGCAACATAACTGCAGTGGTTAGCCATCGTTTGGCACAGGGTGGCAGAAGAAAAGGCTTCATCTTCTTCAACATCAAAACAGGGCCTGTTTCATCTTCATCCACCTCTACTGTCCATCTACTGACCAATCCTTCTGAGCCAGACGCCAAAAGGCACCAACTAAAACCCCCAGAACCCTGCACTTGCACTGCCTGTAAAGAGTGGATTTTCCCCTCACCTGCTCGTAAGAACATACCTGCATCAGGCCGGTGCAGAGGAAACACCTGGACACCTCCATTGAGGTTTCCCACTGCACAGACCCAGACACTTTCATCAGAATTCTGCAGTCGGATATATGCTACGTCCATCACACAATAAGATTGGAATTCTGGACCACCACTCCAAAGTGCCGTCCACAAACTGTCTTGATATAAAAAGACTTCACCCTGATCAGTGCAAACAAGAACATCACCACCCACTGAACGTACCGCCTTAGGAGAGCCTCGCCCACAAAAGTCCAGATCCGTCTGGTTCTCACTGTGTTTTTCCTCACTCTGCTCTAAGACTTGCCATAGTCGTAACCCTCCATCAGCACCTCCAGTAGCTAGCCATCTACTTCCTTCACCCACACTGGCTCTTCTAACAGCCAGCGCCCTGATACCACCTGACCTGTGACCTTTCAACGTTCGTGCCACTCTGCCACCCCCTTCCAAATTCCACAACAGACAAGCCCCATCTTCTCCAGCACTGAACACCCGACCAGGCGAGAGCCTAACACAGAAGACCCGGGCCTGGTGCCCATAAAGCACCTGCAAGCATGTGCCTAATTCTACTCCACACCCTCCAGCTCCACCCAGACTTCCAACATGCCACACACGAACGCTGCGGTCATCTGAGGCTGAAGCCAGCAACCCAGAGCTCTGGAGGTAGCACAAGCTGAAGATCACGCCATTATGCCCTAGCAGACGTTTCTCAACCTGGGACCGATTGTCTACTGTAACTCCTCTGGGCCTCCATAGCACCAGCTGGTTGAATACAGTTCCCCCCACCAGCACTGAGGACTCCCAGCTCGGTCCAATCAGAAGTGCAGAGTAAAGAAGGCATGCCTCAGCACACGAGCAGAGTGCCCGGACCGTTCCGGATTGTGGCTCTAGAAGTTGTATTGCATTATGAGCAAGAGATACCCCCAGTAACAGGCAGCCCTCTCCTTTTAGCCAAGAGACATCAAGCACCCAATCCTGGAGCTCTATGAGAGGGCCTGCCACCTCTAAGCCATCATCACAAGTTCGGACGTTGATAAGACGCAAGCCTTTCCCACCAAAAATGACCACTTCCAAACGGTCATCACAGGCTGGTCTCTTTGGAAAATCATCACCACTTTTATATTGGTGTTTTGGCTGTATGCCATGGATGCGGTAATTATGGAGAACACTGAGAGACATGCATTGTTTAGGTGAAGCTTGCAGAGAGAAGATGGACAGGACTGGTCCCTCACCTGGCAAAAAAAGAGTTAGTAGAAATCAGAAAACGGCACAGAAACACACACACAACTGATAGTTAAGAGGAGTTCACTAACTAACTACAACAATATGGATATATGAATGTTGGTGTTTCAAGTCAGGTCAGGTAGGTTTATTTTCATTTCAACCATATACACACAGAGCACAGTAAAACAAAAAAAACAAAACGTGCCTCCAGGACCATGCTGCAACACAAGAACAGACACAGGACACCACAATGCCACCAGTGCAGACAGGGCGAAAAAGTGCAGGAAAAACACAAGAGCAACAAAATAACCAGACAAGACGACATTTATCGTAGTTGTCAATAGCTACAGTACAGTACAGCATTACAGCACCTACAGAAAATGTCTCACCTGACAGCAGGTAGTCATCACCAAGGAACTCCAGAGCTGTCACAGGAGCTAAAAGTGCAGAACTCTCCAGGACAGTCGTGCTTCCAGCTGCTGTCATAGCGTGTCCTGTCACAAGCATAAACAAACCAGCTTACTACAATACCCAGCATTCTCAGGTTTGGTATTCTCTGCTCCACACACTGTATTTTAACTACAGTGGTATAATCACAATGGATATTTTTAAACAGAAAGTAACATTTACCAGTTGGTCACAAAAAATGCAAGACAAGACAATTATTGTACAAGGAGCTGGTTAACTTACAGACAATTCAAGGTGAACCGTTTCTAACATGACAGTGTTATTACTAAAGGATGCTGGTTGTTCTAGGCACCGACAATATAGAATTTCGAAGGACAGCAAACTCTCATTCTCCTTTCCTGCAGTATGTTTTTCGCTGTAGACATGTGCGTTTACCTGGATCTCTTCCGCATTGACAGTTCTAACTAACCAATCAGAGGCCAGAACACTGCCCTGACTTATAGTTAGCAATACAGCTATTGGATGCTCTTCACTGCCTTAATCAAAAGTCGTGGCTTTATAAATTCACACAATGTGCATGCAAGAGCTTTAACTCACAATCTGCGTGCATTGTGTACACTATATATCTCTCAGATCATAAGACAAAACCTTGTGACTGCAGCCTGAGATCAATTTGCCATGCAGAAACCAAACAGGCGCAGAGAAGTTGATCTACAAATCATCAACTTCCACACAACAGCAGTCAACTCTGAAGGCACATGATGTGTAGATCAGAGGAGTAAGCAACGCCTGCGTAGCAACTACGAGCTCCCCCTCCCGAAGCTTTACGTAAATTGCGTCTACTGCGTACGAGTGTCTCTGTTGTTTAAATTTCGTGCGGACCGCTCAAACATAAAGGGGTGGGGACGAACAAAGTATATTTTTGTGGAATTAAAAAATACATCCTTACAGGTGAGTGGATAACGGGATCTAGTGAAGAATATAAAAAGTAGGCGAGACGTGCAACCTTGTCTGGATGGGTGAGAAAAAATGTTCTAGCCTTAATCCTAGTCCCGAACCTCGTCGTCGGTCAACTTAATACGATGCAAGGGTTTAGCTAGGTGGCTAACGCATTAGCTAGCCAGACAAATGAGTAAAAGCAGGCTTTTCTGGCAGCTACCGAACAGAAAAACTTTAAAACGAAGGACATGGTTGTGCAGTATTATTGTTCATGCGGTCGCATAAACGTTTGACGGACAGGGTTTGCCGGATGAACGTTGTTGCTCCCTGACACAGACGAGACAGACGGATTAAGCCTAGTTCCAGACTATGGAGGATTTCCAGCAAATCGCCACTGAGACTGGATTAAAAAATACGCGCAGTTTGTGCTCTGCCTGTAAGGCAACGCACGCCTTTGTTTTAGTGCATTGTTTTTGTGTGCATGATGAGCGTTTAACGAAACATTAAACATCAGCCTAAAATCCTCCATAACAGTGTGTGGCCTTAGCGGGTTTGTACCAGTTTCCTTCGTTTTCCTGTTCTTTTCTTGCTCCCTCCTGAGGGCACTTAGTCCAGTGCAGTTCAGTCATTCTGGAACCGCCTACACGATATGCACAAAAGTATCCAGACACCTCTTCAAATCAGTGATTCCAGTTACTTTAAGGTGCTCCCATTGCTGATACAGTCGTCCAGTTGTACACATACACACACACACACACACACAACTAGTGTGTAAACCTTCAGGAGTGATGAGAATGGATTGATGACTAGTATGCTTATTGCACAGGAGGCAGTTACAGCATTGAGGGATGACGGAGACAATACAAAAAATACACTATAGCAGTAATGTAAACTGGATGTGAATCTGAGACAGTACAATAAGTAGACAGTAAAGAAGTGTGAAAACTTAAACTTACAGGACGAATAATAAAATATCTTACTATACAAATGTTTCCCTAAATTACAAAGTTGTAGTGTGAAGAGGATAAAAAAACCTTCCAGAATGATAAAAATGTACCATATATGCAAACCATATTCTTGCACATATGTTTGTGTTTTAAAATTAATTATGGCTGAGATCCATTAGAAAAGCTGGATGAGCAGGTGTCTACGGATATTTGGATATATAGGGTTGGATTTTTCAATGAAGCCAATAGCTAGGGAAATATTGCCTGCAATTCATTCACTGTCCAGTAATGAATTTTAAATGTTGTTTATTTTCAGTTCACAGATGCATCTGCTGACGGCAAGTCCAGAGTGTGGAAATTGCCATTGTTGATCAAGCACAAAACACATTTTCTTAAACATATTTTTTCTCATTTATTTTCCTAAAATAAGTTTATATATTTGTATATATATGTTTCTTTTTTAAGAGTAGGCACATGTTAACTGTACCTTTAACTGTGCCTCATGTTGTACACCTTAAATGGACCAAAACAGACCACAGCCCTGTAATGAACACATAACACAGTAAAGACTGTTATGTAACAGCAAGACAGCAACACTGAAACAGAACTGTTGTACTGTTGCCAGTGGATAATGAATTACACAATCCGACATCAAAGGATCTGAAGTGCAACACTACATTTTACACAGCTACAACTCTATGAGTGAGTTGACCAGCCACAGCCTTAGTTCCATATCCCTGACCCCTCCTGACATCACACCGACAGCTTCGCCTGCACACGCCAGTCTACCCATACATGTTCAGCCGCAGATGAAGATGCTCACAACCATGACGTATCGGATGCCCAACTTCACACTGGAGCAGAAACTTTACCTGCTTCAAAAGATCCACAGCGTGGTTGACGCTGTGCAGGACTTTCGCAAGGACACCAACACCACTGTGTACCGCAACGCTGTGTGGGCCGAACTGGCACAGGCCTTTAATGAAGCCTTCCCCAACCGGCCGCCCAGCAGCGTGGGCTCCCTGAAGACACTGTGGAAGAGGCTGAAGGTGGAGTGCCGCGTGGCGCTGCAAAGGCGTCAGGAACAGCAGGCAGCCGGCATGCCGCTCACTGCCCTGACTCAGGTTATTCCACAACACATTCCACAACTGTTCCACTTACTCCCACATTTCATCTGTTAAATATTGTGTGTATGTATAGGTATGTGTGATTATATATACGTACAGTACATACACACACACACGTATATTTACACATATACACTACTGTTCAAAAATGTAGTCACTCATTTATATTTCAGCTTAAATTTTATGAATATAGTGCTTTTTACAACCAAGTTGCCACAAAGCAGCTTTACAGAGACCCTGGTGAATAAGCCAAAGGCGACAGTACCTCATGCTGTTCAGTACCTCGTACATTGTATGTTGTAATGGGTCAAATTAGACACGGAAATGTATTTCACAAGTGTTATGACACTAAATTATACTTTCTATTATACAAATTTCTAGACATGAAATAACTATAAATTGCACTTTAACCAGCTGTTTGAATATAAGACTTTTTGAAAATTCACTTTAATAAATTTAGGTTTTTGTAATTATGTAATTATTGATTCCATTTTTGAATACATTATTCCAAACTTGATTCAGCCGTGATTCAGAGTGTAGTAATCTTTTCCTCTGTTCAATAAAGTTTATTTGAAAGAACCGGAAAGAACAGAATACAAGGAATGGAGTAATGTCGCATTCCATAGAAATTTGATAATTAATAAGTAATTTACCATTTCTGTTTTTCATGCTCAAGATGGCTTACTCAGATATAAAAGTAAAGTGAATCTGTCAAACGTGAACACACCACACAGTGTGAAGGCTGGTGAGCTGTGGTGGGGATGGTACCTTACTCAAGGGTGGTGCTTAGCAGTCTTGGGATTCAAACCCACGACTTACTGATCACAGGGCGATGCCAGTCATCTTCTGTTTACAGTTTTTTGGCTTTTCTGTGTTTTTTCATACACCTTTCCTAGGAAAGTGTATTATTATTATTATTATTATTATTATTATTATTATTATCATTATTATTGGTAATTGAGGTTTGTAGTTAGTATTATTGTTCTCTGTCCACCAGGTGCAGCGGGAGGTCATGGCTTTGGTGCCAAACTTGATCTCCAACCTAGAGGACATAGATGGAGATGGCAGCTTTGCCATGGTCAGCAGCTCACCTGGAGCAGGTTGGCAGCTCTTGTTTTACTGCAAATAGCTTATTGTTCATTAAAAAACCTGAAACGTATACATTCTAACAAATACTAACACATTCAATTAAATACCAAAGACAATAGTTCTGTTTTAGAACTTGACGTTTTACAAAATAAACATACAAGACAAATGAAGGAGGTCAGCTGAAGAAAACAATAGTTCAGAGGCTGAACAAAGTACTTTAAACGAGCAGCTCTTTGAAAAGTAGCAGTCGGGTCAGTATTAGAAATACCAATGATCTTCTCAGATAAGCATTTTCTTGACATACTTGTTCCCAAAACAATAAATATCATAACTCCAATAGACAGACATGTGTAGTAATATCTGCTCTAGGAATGTACAGTCATATAGATGTTGAATTGATGTTCTGCTTTTTGTTTGAAATTATGTAAGCCACTGAATGACTGTAAATACCTTATTCTACCTTACCTTACTTGTGAAGTGATCGAGAGAGAAAAATGAATGGATTGATCTATTTGTCTTCTCTCAGTGACTGGAGGTACCAATGGGAACGACCCAGATGATGCTGACCAAAATGAAGTAATGCTTTATTTATTTTCAAACTTTTATTTAGTTATTTTCTGCCCAATTTAGATGTTTGGATATTATCTTTGTTGTAAAACCATCCTTGATGGCCTGTAGCTTTCTCATTTATGATTGATCATGTAAGAATCATCTTTACAAATGAATGTAAAGCTTTGATGTTGAGCACTTGCATCATCAGCTATTAGCATCAGTGCAAAATTGCTTTGATGCAATGCAAAACAATGATTCCAAACTTTTGAGCAGTAGTGTGTCTGTTGGAATGAGTGTAACATATTTGCTTCCTTTCTTTTATAGGAACATGATAGTAAAGAACTTGTAGCCATTGACGTTGGTTTGGCTTCGCCCACCGAATACCCACAGAACTCTGGGACACCGCCCGGGCCCGCCTCCTCATCCCCTTCCCATCAGTTCCACTCCCATTCCACTTCCAGGGCCGTGCCCCACCGCTCCTCCATCTTCTATTCCAGCCACTCCAGGGCTGGCTCAGGTGCAAGTATTGGGTCCGTGTTGAGGGGTGTGGCCTTTGAGCCCCAACACAGAGGGTCAGCTGCAGCACCTCATATCCCGGCCTTGGCGCAGGCCGAGAACTCGTTTGTGTTTGCTGATGCTCGTGGGCTGGACTCGACAGGCTGGGAGGCGCGCAGGCAGGAGACGCTGGAGCTAGAGCACCAGCAGACCATGAGCCTTCTACTCCTGCAGCAGTGTGTGTGGGAGGAGAAGAGGAGGGCAGCCAGACAGAAGGAGAAAGCCGCACGAGCCAAGAAGCGCTATTACCAGGCCAAACTGCGCAAGCTTGGGGACGACATGCAGCCCTCCAGCAGTGACAGCGATGTGGAGCAGCACCAGACATGATGGGTGCTGTCAAGAACTTTCGAATGAAGAACGTTAAGAACGCTAGTGATTAGTGTTTTTTCTTTTTTTTATCTATTGATGCTTTTTTTTTATTTTCCTATGAATACAGATGATTTTATTTTTGAGTAACCATATGTTTTGGAGTATGTCCCTTGTGTTTTTGGAGTGTCCTTTAATGTGTGTCATTTATGTGGATCATATCACTGAAAATACTCAACCTGTTCCAAAATGCTCTCAAGCCTCCTCTTCTCCTTTGCTCCTCTACCTCATTAGACCTGTTTAAGGTTTCTCTGGGTTCAACACAAATGATCTTTAATGTCTTTTGAAATATTTACTGTTTTTTCTTTCAAATCAAGTTTCACATTTGGTTACAAGACTGTTGATACATGATTGTCCAAGGCTGATTACTGGGTATAATGCTTTCATGATGTTTTATACTGTATTTTTTAATAGGCACGCACAACATTGGAATTATATCGATATCAGCAACGAAAGGCAACTTTGGTATCAGACATATGATTGGATTTGAATATTTAAAGCAAATATCTTATAACACATTTATTGCACTCTGGAAGAGCAGAATGTTTTGGTACCGCTGGAATACTGTGCTAAAATGCTTAGTTTTTTCCCATTTTACCTCATAACCTCACATTTTAGCTGATAGACATGACGTTTTTTAAATAGATATTTTAAAGTAGATATAGTCTCAAGTTGTGCATTTTGTAAAAGTTTTTTTTTGTATCGGCATCAGCAGCTATGTACATGAAAAAGATAGGGGCATACCTGCTCTTTAAAAATGACACTGTACACAATGCAGACTTCTTGATGGAACTTGTGATTTTGCTTTCAGTCAAGAGGGCAAGAAGCCAAGAGGAGAGCATACTGTTTTTAGAGCTTTGTAATGGGAATTCAAGTAGATTGTATATCCGTGTAATTATTCTTTCTCAGGTATGTTTGGCTGGACAGTGGGCTGCTGGAAACTGGACATTTCTGCATTAGGAATTCCTGTACAAGGGGAAAAAAATGTTAAATCCTTACCGAAATCACTGAATGTTGAAAGTTTCAGATTGTCCAGCCACAAACACAATGACAAGCTTGCCATCATCTGAAAATGTCTTTCAGGTAAAGGAAAAAAAGACTCATAAACAAAACTGTTAGCAATAATTCTTTTTTTAATGTCCAACATTTCTCTTGTACGGTTTCTGTGGTAACCAATTATGGGCAGCTTCCCCCCCATGACCTCCCCAATGTAAACGGGATAGTAAACATCCCATAATAAAAACACAACCAGTGATACAGCCCCCTCCCTCTCTCTCGTTTTCTCTCAGATACTTTCTGCGTTGTTTATGATGCAAGTGGGGCTCATATCAAACGATACATGTACCAAAATGTTACACATTATACATTTTAACAAAGTAAACTTCACCCTCTTACGTTTCAGAGTTTCAGAACTTTCATTCTCACTCTCTCTCTCTCTCTCTCTCTCTCATACACACACACACACACACACAATTATAAAAACACTCCAGGAATAATGTCACTGATAAATTAACCTGAATAAATATTGATAAATAAAATAAGTAAATCTGATGTCTGTACATGATAAAGGTAGATAATAAATAAAATATAAAAGAAGCAAGTTGTAAAAAAAAAGGACTGGAGCACTTTTTGACAGGTATGAGGTATAAAAGAGAAGACTGTTCTTCCCTTATTTGGGTAACAGGAGATGAAGCCAAGTGATGTCTTTTTTCTTTTTCTTTTAAATAAGCAAAATACTGTAGCATTATAAGACTTACAGCATCAGAGACTTTGTATTTTGTTCCACATCTTGCTTTTGCCTTCTCAGGCCTTAACTCTTGATTGACACTGATATAAATTGATACTGTCATATGGAACCTACCAGTTGAGTCACTTAGAGCTAATCTGGAACAGCTGTTTGTCCTCATTCGGAGTTGAATCGTAATAAACCTGACAATGAAAGCATTCCTGAATCATCGGTTTCAAGATATCAAAAATTGAAACGTACACATTCTAACAGCTCCTGCACAAACAATCTCCCAATAAACATGAAGGGTGAACCCACAGTGGCAGTTTTACAGAGGTGTAGAATGGCAAATACATACCAAAGACAACAGTTCAGTTCTAGAACTTGACGTTCTAGAAGATAAACATACCGGTCAGCTGAGGAAAACAGTAAGACTTCTTGAATTTCAACTTGGCAAGTTCAGAGGCTGAACAAAGTACTTTAAATGAGCAGCTCATCATGAATGATATCAAAATAGATAGTAGGGGTGGGTGATAAATATATATCATCACAATACTTCAAGAAATGATCACAATACATCATATGTCATGATATGTGATTAAATCAGTGGTGCCTCTTAAAAAATACTACAAAAAAACATTTTTTCACACATTACACAGCATTAAATCCTGTTAAACAAGACTCTCTCCTTGTAAAGTGACAAGCAGTCGATCAGTGTTATAAAAATCCCAACGATGTCCATGATACACTCAGAAAAGCATTTTGTGACATAACTGATCCCAAAAACATATGCAATATTGTGCATCTCCAATAGACAGAGAGATATAGTCATGTCTGCACTACGAATGTACACAGTCATATAGATATTTAATTGATTTTCATGTTATGGTTTTTAAAAATTATTATGTAAGCTAGGGGTGGACAATAACATAATATTTACCAAGATTTATTATAAATTATTTCTCAGTATAGTCACTTGATCTGAGATTTTGTCAGTACTTAAAGAACACTGACTGACTGCTTGTTTTATTACAAAGACAGCATTACTGGTCCCGGGCAGCTGGAATTACTGTAAGGCAGTGTGTGAACTGGTGAATAAAAATTCTTATTTATAGATTTAAAGAAACATTTTTGAACTCGAAAAGAAAGAACCAAAGATTTTGGGGTGCATCATGAAAATGTCTTGAAGTATTTGGGATGTTTTTACGTCCCACTCCTAACTATTTCTTGGTGTGTCCTGCTATTCCTCCCACCCCCAGTTCAGTCTGATACTTTTGGTTTGAACTGAATTACTGAATATTCATTGTCCATCTCTTGAAACTGCTGAACTGAAAGCCAAGCAAGCGTACAGCTGTGTGACGAGCAAATTAAACTCCCTACCATCATCTCCAAGTCAAACCAGCTGCCTCAAAACAAACCCTTTGTTCACAATCATGTCGGTCAAATCACATCTCTTAGTCCAAAATACTTTACATTTACAATCACTACTGCTGGAGTTCCCCACCAGCCATGCTGACTCTCTCACAAGCAACCCTTACTTAACCAATCCAAGCCTCTGATCCCAGACTCCTGGTTCATCAGTTTGTCAGTAGGAGGGATTTAAGCGAAAACAAAATATGGAGGAGAATGGCATTCAGTTTGGAATGGGTTTGGGAGTGGGTTAGGATTCTTCTCCATTAAAAACACATATGCATTCACTCAACAACCCCCATTTGCCGGACACAATCTTTAAAAACATCACTTGAGATTTTTTTTTCTGTCGTTTCCAATGAAAAAAATACAAAAATGTATAAAAAGGTTATTTACAGTCCAGTTTCTTTCTCTGACTCTGATCCTCTCAGTGTCAGTTCCTCAGTGTCTCTGCTGTAGAGTTTGAATTCTATACTAATGACGGAAATCGCCTTTTCTTCATTTTGCTCTCCTTGATATTTTTAGGCAATTTTAACACCTTGACTGCATCTGATCAGAGATTTCGCCTCACCATCTCTCCACTTGGTCAAACTCTCAGAGCCTTGAGTGTCCCAGGAGGCACCCAAAGCCACCATCGCTTTGCTTTGCCTCTTGTCCTTCTGTGCCCATGAGCAAACCTGCATCACAGGACTGAGATGATGTCATCAGGACTGTCCATCACTTCTGTGAACTCTGTTAGAGTGACAAATAGAAGAGACAGAAGGGAGTCAATAGAACGCAAAGGAGAAACAATATGGATGAAGTAAAGTGGCCCCTAATAGTCATGCGTTACAATATCATAGCAGAGCACACAGTGTGAACGGTGTGAAACTATTTCTCTACATTTAACCCATTCAGCAGGCAGCCACCATCAAGGGGTGCTTGGGGAGCAGTGTGTGGGGACGGTACTTGAGTGGTGCCACTAGCAGTCCTAGGATTCAAACCCATGACCTTGTGATTACAGGGGCAAAGCCCTAACTACTAGGCCACCTAGCTGTGGATAAATTTCCATAATGATCTGGTATAGCTAAGAAATATTCCTCTGATCCACTGAGCATATGAATCAGTTTATATTATATTATACTCCAACAATAAAGGCTCATAATGTTCCTTCAAAAGGAAGGGTATATAACCTTTTATATTATGCAGAGGTTTTTATAAAAGTTTGTGTTCCACAGAATGTGTTGCGCCAGTGCTCTTTTTCTTTTTGGTGGTTATCTGTCTGGAGCACTCATATATACTGTATATGTGTTAGTTAGCATAACTGATTGACATTTACAACACTGCTGTCACTTAGCCACAGGGAGATGTTCAGACAGGAGCAGAGTTAAAAATCTGTATGAATCTCCAACAAAAAAAGACCATGCAGTGAATGCCCAAAGGTATTGTTAAGTTCCACACGTAACCGCCTGGCAATATGGTGTGATAGGCAGAAAGCAAATTAGTGGACGAGAACTGTCTGTGATTAAACTGGACACAAATTTTTAAAACAAAGATAAAGAAAATACAAAGTGTATAAAAGGGAATAAAAAGTGGTTCTTGTATGGAATTGGATGAGATTATAGACAAACTGTAATAGTTTTGTTAGAATGGTCTTCATAAACTTTACAAGCATATCCTAAAATAGCTGCACTCAAACAGCTCAAGTTGTAAATTCAATAGACAATAGCCAGGTTAGTTTTGACATCTCACCAGCCAATACGTTACCTCATGAACACAAGAGACCAAGCTGGCATATTGTATTGATAAATTTACCAGTTTCCAGTGACCACCTGATTAGTAGATGATTTGGTATTATCACAATTTTCTGACGAATAACAGAATGCACCCATTCCTTTTAAAACATGAACAGAAAAGCACAAAAAGACAAGGGCTGAAGAAAGGGCCAACACTTACTCAGAGTCTGGTGACACTTCAGAGATGCTCTGAGAGGTTGCGGAGTGAGGAGGTGGGGAGGGGGAGGGGCCTGCAGCTGCAGAGTTGGGGTTAGGGGGCGGGGTTAGCACAGAGGAGCTGAAGGAAGCTAGGATGGAGGAGAGAATGTCCAGGTGTTCAGTGGAAGGAGGTCGACTAGGTGGAGCTCCAGGGGCTGTTGCAGGGGCTGCTGTGGGGTACCTACACGAAGGGGCGGAGTCTAGACGTCCACGCCGTAGAGGCATGGCTTCCTGGGGCTCTTCTGAGATTGGTGGAGGGGGAGAGGATGTGGGGTGCGGCTCAGGGTGCGAAAGCTGTCGCGGGGGCAGAGTTCGGAGCCACTCACGGCAGGGTTGCGCCGAACTGGTCCCTCCATTAGTCTCCAGCTGCTCTCGTGACCTGCTGCTCATTAGCGCCCCCGCAAGGTGCTCCCTCGATGCCTGCCGCCTTGTCAGAGTGCTGAGCTGCACCCTTGACCCACCTACTGAACTCTCTGCTCCTGCTAGCCCAGCCACACCTATTCCTGCCATCAGATCCTCCCTCGAGGCATGGATGCTGTGGGTGGGGCCTAGTCGCTCTCTGGACCCGCCCAGGTGCTCAGCGCCAAGCTCACGTCGTCGTGGCAGCAGGTCAAGGTTGTCACGGGAACGCTGTCGCCGTGCAAGTGAGTCCAGGTGTTCCCGGGAGGAGTAGCGTGAGGCCGGCTGGGACAGGGATCCTGTACCTGAATACATGCGGCCATAAGAGGCTGCTGGGACGCCCCGGTGGCCCAGAGTGGAGGTCCGGTACCAGGACAGTTCACTTGGTACTCGGCCCACTGCTGACAAACCTTGCAGAGCTGGTGGGCATCCGAGACGGTTCTTTAAGATTCCTGGAGAGAGGAAAAGGGAGAGAGGAAATTAGCAAGGGTGTATGCACAAAACCTCTTCATATGAAACCTACCAAATTCTGGAATTCCACTTTGGAACACTGGCGTGCCTTTACTGTGTCTAAGTGTCTCACCTTTGCGGTGTCTGTGTGTGTGTGTCAGTCCATTCTCGTCTCCGCTGGTCAGCGCAGCTTCTTGCTGGTTGTTGTTTGCCGCATCTTTGCTGTAATCACCCCCTAGACGACGCTCTGAACCCCATTTTTGCAGAGAGTGCACCTCACACTCCTCCAAGGCTGGCCAATAGGAGAGCAGATCATTCCCATCTAGATCTGACGTGCAAACAACACACCATGCTATTTGCTGACAGATGCACACCAGAGCTGGACTTTCTTTGGTCCTTATTCATATGATAAAGCCTCAATTTATAATACAATCCATCCTGTAGCTTTACTGTAGTATTCAAATAAAGGCAAAGGTAAGCTGATCTGCTACAGTATCTCCTGGCACAATGTCTCCTGGTATCATCTGGTCTACATCAAAGTAAAATGACCAAACAGAACCACTAAAGGCTTCTGTAATTTCCTTTTTTGTTGTTGTACTGTTGGTTTGTAATAGTGACTTGGCAGTTTCAGCTTTTTTAATATACTTATTGAATTGCTTTGTTGTGATAATGTCCATCTGTATTCATGCTAGGGGTTCATGCTAGGGGCTGCATATTTGAATAATAAAGCCATTAGCTGGGCAGCAGTCAACTAGTCAGGACAGTGTCTTAAAAAAAAACCAAAACAGCAGTGGCCAACCACATTACTGCAGCTACAAGCCAGACACTAACAAAATACGAGTTGACGAGTTAAGATGAATAGTCATGCAATCCTTTCATGCCATTCAAACAAATAGTTTAAGTTACAATAGAGACACTGATGCTACCTTTGGTGCCGTTGTGGGTGGGCTCTGTGAGTAGTCGCTCACTGTGATTGGTCCGTTTGAAACGTCGCTGAATGCGTCCCCGGAGACGGACATTGTCCTCACTTTCAGAGGAGGGGATGGACAGACTTCTTTCTTCTTCCAAAGAGAGATCAGAGTCAGAGTCTGAATCCTCACCTGGAGCGAGAGAGAGTGAGAAGGGAGAGAAAAGGAAAAGAAAGAAAGAAAGAAAGAAAGGGGAATGCAAAAAGATGCTAAAGCATTACTGAAATCTAAAATAACTGCATTAAAAGGGCTGTGTATGTTTGGTGTTTGTATACGTACATGCATGGAGGTTATTGTGTGTGACTGTACCTCCGTTGCGGTGGAACATGGCCACATCAAGGTCAGTGGCACCAGTGTGACCCAAAGTATGCTCAGCAGTCTGACGTGCTAGAAGATTTTCCCTACTCAATAAGTAAACAACAAACAAACAAAAACATGACAAAGACAAAACAAAACCAGAAAGTTAGTCTTTTCAAAACCAGAAAGCTGTTCTTTTGTAAAGAAAAAAATCTGTCTTTGTATGCGCCGTTCAGAAGACCAGTTTCTAGGTGTGTGTGTGCGCGCGCGCGCGTGTGTGTGTATGTGATTTTCTCACCGAGCACTGCTGACTGATGATATAGTGGATGTTCCCAGTGTGATGCGGTGTAATCCACTCTGTTCCAGCAGGGAGGCACTGTTGTATGGATTCTGGCCCTACACACACACAGGCATAGACAAAAACACACATACACACACGCTTGTGAAGATATGTTGCATATACTTTGACTTTGCAGTGTGTGTTGAGAAATCAGAGTATCAGTAGCGAGCCCCAGGCGTATATTTCAAAGACTGTGACTCAGTAGCTGAGTTGCCAAGGAAACCATATTTCATAGTAGCCATAAAATGCAATTTCACACAGTTCAGCGGGTCCCTTGACCTGGGGTGGGTGGATTTTTCATTAAATGATATTAAGTTATATTATAATTTGAAATAAAGTACTTGATTGGATTATATTAATAAAAATATCTAAGGAGTCAATTTCCAGTCCACCTGCTAAATGACCACTAGGAGGTCTGCAGAAAAGGGATTTAAATTGATTATTTAGCCAAAAAATAAATTTTCTCTAATCCCACAGTTAAGACATGCTTGGTTTCTGAATGTGCTCCTTTAGTTTCGCACTGGATATATGAGGCTAACACAGCTAACAAGTAATGGATGCTTATGTACACTTATGTGCAAGTTTTAATTACTTCATACATTCCTTTAACCTTGAAGCTTCAGCATAATACTAAAGGCACAAACTTCGGACAATAAGCATGTGTTAGCTTATTAATTACGTTTTAATCAAAGCTTTAATCAAAAGTGTACAAATTCTTTAACATGCACACTTACAGTTATCTGGGGTTGTCTGGCAGGTTCTTCGCTAGGACTTTTCTTGCTGATGCAGGCCACTTTCCAGGCTTCCTGCACTTCTGAGTTCAATAGAGTGAACACCAAGAGCACCGCCAAACCCTGACCAAGAACACCACAAGAGCCTTGATGAATCCATTACATTAAAACATCAGAACCCTGATCACAGCGATGCCAGTTTATTACTCTGGTTAAACAAATGTACTAACAAACTTGCAGACCTTCCTCAACACACACATGCATCAAACACAGACCAACTATTCCGTCATTAATAAACATTAACACTAACACATGCTGTTAAATACTCCAATCACATTAGTTTGAGTCACACACCTGTATGCAGCAGAGGACGATAAAGAGGTAGTGGAAGGCCAGGATGCTGTTATTCACGGCCATTAGCCCAAAGAACCAGACACATGCACTCAAGAGCAGCAGAAGAAAGGCACTGCGGATAGTGGCACTGAGAGAGAGAGAGAGACAAAGAGACAGAGAAACAGAGAGAGCAAGAGCGAGACAGAGAGAGAGGAAATGAAAAGGGGAAGGCATGGTAGAAAATGGAAGTTTTCCTCATTAATTTGTACTTTAAGTTCCTGATGAATTCTGATGGTCTGTGATGGAGCTCTGGCAGCTAATTTGGCAGCGGCATGACAGAAAGTTAGCTGAAGGCAAAGGGAGCTAGCACTATGGGTGAATCATATTAGCTCCAGCCCTTACATAAGCAGAAAACTGGAGCAGTTTAAATAGCAAAAAAAAAACCAACAGTGCTCAGACACCTCAAGCGTCTGAGTGTGTTTGGGTTCATGTTTGGACTCACATTACAGGCAACTTCTTTGTCTCTTTTTGAGACAGATTACAGGTCATACGCAGTACCATCATAAACATCCCCCCGTTCATCTGCAGCAGAGTGAGAGAGAGAGAGAGGGTGGGAGAGAGAGAGGGAGGGAGAGAGAGAGGGAGAGAGAGAGAGAGAGAGAGAGAGGGAGAGAGAGAGAGAGAGAGAGAGAGAGAGAGAGAGAGAG
>JBBPDB010000017.1:12946141-12960475 GCA_037974465.1 Brachypetersius altus | reverse complement strand
ATAGATAGATAGATAGATAGAGAGATAGATAGATAGATAGATAGATAGATAGATAGATAGATAGATAGATAGATAGAATATTTCTAATCATATTGTAATCTCTTCAATGATTGCTTTCATCCTTCCATACATAAGACCACTGCATACGTACATACCTATTTTCTTTATCATCCAAAAAGAACATTACTTATGTCACATTCTTTTCCCCCTCTCTGTCGCTCTCTCTCTGTCCAGTCTCTATCTTACACACACGAGCAAACACCAGTGAAGGGTGATATTACTTTAGCTTAATAATATTACCCCCTAGTCCACACCCTCAGAATAGAGAGGGTAAGCAGAGAGCACAAAAGGACTAAGAAGAAACAGAGAATGGGGGCTCGACTGCTTCACTTGAAGGAGAAAAGAAAGAGGGAATGAGAAGGAAAAGGCAGATTTTTTTGCCAGAGGCTAACTAAGCTGGCTTCCACTGCAGCCTGTATGACTCCTAAACCCACCTCACACACACACACACACACACACACAGACAGACACAGAAACCACATATATTCTATATTCTCTCCCCCACACATGTGGAGAACCCCAGGAACAGTCACTAATCCTGCAGACCATCAAAGCTAGCGAGGCTTCAAAGTCTCTTCGGTGTTGCTCCAGAATGCTGATACGATATGTACTGCTATTCTCCTGTGTGGCCAAATGACATGATATTTTTCATCATTCAGTGGGATACAATTTGGTCTGCTCTGTATAACATCACAGGTTTTAAAGCAAAATACCAGTTAGAAGCTCAACACGACCACAACCATGTCCGACTGCAACCAGGAGAAAAAAAAACTTTTTAAAGGAGTTTAATGTAATTCACAATGATTTCTAAATGCTTGCTGGAAGCAAATGGATTGTCAGTCAGGAGTCAGATTTCTCAGAAGATTCTCTCTTTCCCATCTCTCTCTCTCTCTCTCTCTCTCTCTAATGGAGCCTGCATGCTCTGACACCATTGCCTTCAGCACTGCCTTCAGCAGCCCAGCATAACAGACCTTCAAAATAATTGCACCGCACTAAAGGGTTAGCAAAACCATTCTGACCTGATTTGACTTGATTCTCATGACCTTAATAGCCCACAGCCTCTTTCTCCACACCTCCTCTCCCCCGCCCATTCCTTTCTTCTTTTCCTCTTTTCCTGACTTACCAGTGACAGTGATGAGCATTGGGGCCACCAGTGGGCGGTTGTTGTCCAATTTGCGGCTGAGTCGGATCTCTCCACTGGTGTGGTTCAGCAGTAGCAGGTGGAGCTCATTGCCGCGGTCGATTGTGTAGTAGAGCCTGTCTGTTACATCTGGGTCGTGGGCTGGAACACGCCCAATGACTCCACTTGGGAACGTGTTGGAACGGTTCGACACAAAGTTGTTGAACATGATCTGGAAGTCCTGCATCTCAGGCCTGTTGTCATTTTGATCAACGAGTCGGATACGTACTGTGGCTCGGCTTACAAGAGGCGCTGACGTGGCCTGCACCACAATGACATACTCGTTGCGTGTCTCATAGTCCAGGTCAATTAGGGATGTGAGCTCTCCAGAAAAGATGTCCATTTGGAAGATTTCTGGAATGTTACCTTCCACAATCTGGTACATGATCTGGGCATTAGGGCCCTCATCTGGATCTGTTGCAGTGATCTGAGCAACAACAGAGCCAACAGCACTGTTCTCTTTCACTTTTACCTCAAAGTCATCGGCAGGGAACACAGGAGCATTGTCATTAACGTCCATCACACTGACCTGGATGTGCACTGGCGTGCGCTGAGGTGGAACACCACGATCGACGGCAAATGCTGTTAGCTCATAGAATGGAACACTCTCACGGTCCAAGCGGCGCACTGTACGAACTATTCCGGAAGTAGGTTCAATTGTGAAATCACCATCCCCATCTTCTCCATTCTGGAAGGTATACTGCACACGACCATTAGCATGAGCATCACGATCAGTGGCAGAGATTTGCAAAACACTGGTGAAGGGTGGGGCATCTTCACTGACTCCACCTTGATATCTTGGGCTAAGGAACTGTGGTGCATTGTCATTCACATCATTCACATTGACCTCCACGTAGGTTGTGTCAGATTTCTGTGGAATTCCATTGTCACGGGCTGTGATGGCAAGAGTGTACGTCATCTGGTCCTCGTAGTCCAGCTCAGCCTGTAGTGTGATGGCACCTGTTGCAGGATCAATGCGGAACTGTGGAATGTTATCCTCCAAAAAGTATGTGATGCGTGCATTCTCACCTACATCCTCGTCTGAGGCACTGATCACCACCACGGTGCTACCGGGAGGCCTGTCCTCGTTTACACTTATAGAGTAATGAGCACTTTGGAACACAGGCCGGTGTGTATTAGCGTCTGTGATATTCACATGCACCTGGCATGTATCATGAAGGGTTCTATCAGAGGCCGTGACTGTTAGCACATAGCGGCGCTCCTGTTTGTAGTCAAGTGGTAGTGCCAGGGAGAGAAGGCCAGCTCCACCAGCTGTGCTGATAGCAAACCGGTTGCGTGTGTTGCCGCCAGTGATCTGGTAGGTGACTGCGCTGTTTACATCACGATCAACTGCTGTTACGCTGACAACGCTTGTTCCGACTACAGCATCCTCATTCAGCCGAACAAAATATTCTTTCTGCAAGAACTCTGGACGATTATCATTGACATCCATCACAGTGATAGTAACGCTGGCTGTGGCTGAGAGAGGTGGTGCACCATAATCCCTGGCCTCAACACCAAAGAAATAGTGCTCCACTGATTCTCGATCAAGCTCTGAACTCACTGTGACCCAGCCAGTAGCAGCGTTAATAACAAAAGGTGTGTCTGTGCCGGTCCCTGTTAACCTGTACTCCAGACGTGCATTATCACCACTGTCAGTGTCGATGGCCTGTATGTGCAGTATGGAGTGTCCAATGGGGGCGCTCTCCAGCACCGTTGCTTGAAATGGTGTAGATACAAAGATAGGTGGGTTATCATTGACGTCAGTGACTTGAACACTCACTATTCCAGTGTTATTAGAAAGAGGTGGACGTCCATTATCTTGAGCACGCAGTCGTAAGGTGTACTCACGCTCAGTCTCGAAGTCCAGAGGAGCCACTACCTGAATTTCTCCAGTGATGCTATCAATGGCAAACTGCCCTCGGCTGTTACCGCTGATGATATTATAGTGCACGGCAGCATTTCCATCCTTGTCATCATCAGAAGCACTAATGCGCAGGATTTCTGAATGTGGTCTCACATCCTCTCGAACTGCTACCACGTAGCGTTTCTGGCTGAACTGCGGAACATTGTCATTTTCGTCTAAAACAGTTATGTGAACACTGACCGTGGCTGACCGTGGGCCCGGCTCACGTCCTTGATCAGTCGCCTCCACCTGTAGCGTATAGCGTTCATTCAACTCTCGGTCAACAATACCTCTCGTTGTGATCAGACCTGAACGTGGATCGATTTCAAAGGCTGAACGTGCAGCGGCTGCACTTTCACCTACAAACCGGTAACGAATTTCAGCATTTGATAGGGAGTCGAGATCAGTTGCACGTAACTGCAAGATTGGATACCCCTCTTCTACGTTTTCTCTAATCGTCTCACGGTACTCAGTCTGTTCAAAAATTGGGGAGTGATCATTCCGGTCAGAAACTGTGATAGCCACCATCGTTGTTCCAGAAAGACGTGGTGACCCGTGATCTGTCGCTGTTACTCTAAAGTAATGCAAGTCCATGTGTTCTCTGTCCAGAATATGTGTGGTTGTGATTAGGCCAGTTATTGAATCGATATGGAAGTAATCCATGGATCTGCTGTTCATTAAAGGGGCCATGCTGTAGCTGAGCCTTCCTGCCTCTCCCGCATCTGGGTCTTCTGCTGAAATGGATATAACTGATGTGCCAGGAGGCTGGTTTTCTGCCACCTGAACCTGGTAGTTATACAGAGGAAAGTGGGGGTGTCGGTTAGCAGCTCTACGAGAACGTCCAACAGGAGGGACACCTGTATGCTCTTCAAAGTATTCTTCATCCTCTATCTCCTCACCTTCATTACTTTCTTTCCCTGTTTGTGTCATGTCTTGGGTGTCAACATTCATTTGCGCACTGACTGCCCTGTCTCCGATGTGTTCTGAGTCATCTCGTCCTGTCTGTGTTTCCTTGATTTCCTGCCAGCCTTTGTTCTCATCTCCTCTAGCTTCTTCACTATCAGCCTCCGTCTCTGTCTGTGAGGAACCACCGCCTTGACCTTTTCCTCCCTCTCTCAGTGAATTCACGTCTGCCTCCGACGCCTCTGCCTTTGTGTTTTCGGCAGTTACCCACATTTCTTTTTCCTCGCTCTCTCCCTCTCCCGTCTGCCTGTTACCCTTCCCCCTGCTCCTCTCCTCCTCCCTCCCCTCTCCTGGCAGCTCTCTCTCCCTCCCCTCTGGCCCTATGGCCCCCAGCTGCTCCTCTTGCTGACTGACAGCCTCAGCTTGTAAGGACACCCCTTCACTGGATTTTAATTGCGGCCGCCCGGCTCCCCCTTTGCAGGCTAAGCTGTTGCTGTTGATGCTGTCAGCACACGCTGGGTGTGGGTTCTCTTCTGGAATGGAACCCCACTGAGCATGAGCGCGTGGTCCTCGCGACATCAACTCTCGTGATAAGGTTTTATTCATATCTTTGATATCCCCATTTTTGTTGTTGTTGTTGTTGTTGTTATTTACATTCCACAAAAGCAGGTTTCTAACAGAAAAGTCAGTGTCGGGAGCTGTCCATGGTGCTGACTCTCCTATCTCACCTAGACCCCAGGGTGAGGCACTCCCTGCGTCAGCGCGTGAGTCACCTGATCGTTTGGAGAAGTTTACCTGAACCGAGAAGAGTGTGCGCGGCCTGTTATCAGTACCGGTAAGCGGTGAGTCAGAGAGATGAATATCACTGCGTTCAGAGCCTGACAGACACGTGACGAGCTCAGACGTTAAATGGTAAGTAGTTTCATCCACATGGGTCGGAGACGCGCGCGACGAGGTTCGGCTGCCGCGTTGTGATCCACGCGCTGCGGAAATAATGGAACCGGCTGCATGCATGTCGCCTTGTTTCAAACCACGTGAGACTTTCCGTGCACGCTCCCACCAGTGCATTTTGCTGTTTTGGCAGGAGTGCGCGTTCGGATATGTTATATTCGCGTACGGCGAACATGGGAGGTTTTCGAACTCTCGCAGCGCTCTCTTGCAAACTTTGCTCTCTTGCAAACTGGACCGACCGGAGCGCGCTTCGGGACAAACCTCGTGCACGGCAGCGGCCCCCGTAATCCAGCAGCTCACGCGTATGGAGCGGTGGTTGCGCTCCACGGACCCTGTATTCCCAGCGGCCGTGTTAAAGGAGCCGCTGCGGCCCGCGTTGCCGTGATCGATAAGGGAGCGCGGGGCTGTGGGGCGACCCGCGGGGCTCCTTTTGTCCAGTTTCTTGGCGTCCGGAACGTCGGCAGACACATTTGAATGATAATGAGAATTGTCTTCTGAGAGTGACCGCGCCTGCTCTGAGCCAGCCGTGAACTCCCGTACCCTCGCGTGGCACGAGGCGTGCCCAGGCCCTGCGCTCACGTTCTCCAGGCGGGGATCAGAACCCTCCCGGTACCCGCCTGGCGCACGGACCCGCCCGGTGTGAAGGTGAGCGTGTGCTCTAGTCCTTTGTACGGCCCTCTTTTTCCCGAGCTGGAGCGAGGGAGCTGCGAGGAAAGGCGAAAAAACAACGCCCTTCTGCACGGTGCTGGTTCCCCACGCGAGTCGCCGCTGGTCTCGCGTTCTGGTCCGCGGCGCCGGTTCTGATGGAGGTAAGTGCACGTGAGCCAACCGGTTCTGGCCCGCGGTGCACGGTCTGGAGGGCGCAGTTTCTAATCTCGGTCCAATAAGCCGTTCTAGTGTCCGAGCAGGGCGGATGTCCAAGTCTCCCACAGCCAAAGCCCCCGGTCCCGCTGCCACTGCCGTCACCGTTGCGTGGGGCTGGCTGGCGTCGCGCGTGTCTCCGGGGGCTGGGTGGGAGAGCGCGGCCCCGTCCGGGACAGTGACGAACAAAGAGCAGAAGAGAAGGTGGAGCAGCGGCAGCGGCGACGGTGAGCTCCAGCCCAGCAGCAGTGCAGCCATTAGTGTAGTGAGCTCCTTTCTCTCCTCCTCTCTCTCCTTCTCTCTCAATCTTCCTCTCTCTCTCCCCGATGCCGGCTAGGTCGCCAGCTCCTCCACCACCGCCCGACTCCTTCCGCCGTGCTCCCCGCTCTCTCGGCCGCCCTGGGCAGCACGCATCTACTCTCGGCGTCTGGCGCTAACAGCGGCGCAGCAGCATCCTCCTCGCTCCTCTCTCATCCAACATGGCTCACAGCGGAACCCGGCGCTACTAGTGGTCCTCCCCAATCTCTTCCCTTCCTTCTCCCCTCCTCCTCTCTCTCCCTCTCGCTTGCTCTATTCCTGCTTCTCTCTCTTACTCTCTCTTTCTCTCGCTCTATATCCCTCACTCTCTCCTCCTCTCTTGCTCTATGCCCCCTCTCTCATGCTCTCTCTCTCTCTCTGATGAGTAGAATAGTCCATTCCAGTGAACGTGCGGGGCTGTTTCCACCAGCCGCCATATCCGTTATAGTGAAAATGCATTCGAAACGAAACCACTTGAGCCACACCAACATTACACTATTCCAGTTTCATCAGATGGGATGCTGAGCAGAAAAATATAAACGTGATATAATTGGGTAATCTTGATTGTCATTATGCATTAATAATTATGCAACGCGCGCTAAAATTCTAATGAACGCTAAATTGCAAATGTTACATGAACCTCTATACAATCTAACAGCCTCCTGTTGAGGCTGAACGTGCAGTGGCTCGTGGAGCTTTTGGCTTTGTGTCATTACTGAGGCACACAGCCCGGGTTCACCCCTGACGTCATGTCTTCTCCACAGAGCAGTAGGCTATGGGTATAATAATTATTATTATAACTTTTTAATGAACCAATCCTTTCTCGTACAACTAAACAACAACACTACTACTACCAATAATAATTATAACAACACCAACAATAATAATAAAAAAATACTACTACTACTACTAATAATAATAATAATATTAACAATAACAATGATAATAATAATGTTCTGATGTTTTATGCCAACTTGTGAAATAGCATTTGTATGGTAAAACGTAGACTACAGCAGATTAAAGGGTAAGAAGGTTTAAATGACTTGTAAAAGGAACAAATGATGCCATTCAAAAGATGTAATCCTCTTTTACGCTCGGTTTTATAAATGTATAGCAGGAATGGGTCCAGATTGGTTGTGTGCTTGTTGTGTGTGTTTTAAATGTGAGTTTATTCTTTCCCAGCTGTGCATTTTCCAGCTCTGGTACAAAAAACAATCTGTGTCTCGCGCACAGTCTAGCTCGCGCCGACGTGCCTGGACCAAATCCATGGACGCTGAAAAATTCATACGACTCAATTATACCAGCCACAAACATGCGTGCACGTGGGATGAGACACCCCTGTACCCACTGCAGGGTGGACCGAGGGGTTTGGCGCGTGCACACACACACATACACACATACACACACACACACACACACACACTCATTCACACACAAATCCATGGCTGGATCCCATCAGTTGTTGGTGGCTTCATGTCTGGCTCTAAACGCATTGTGTGCGCGAGCATGTGCGTCTAGACTGTTCCTCTTGTTGTCTTGATAGTATTACATCATACAGTCATGGTAACCTAAATCACATTAGGAAGGAAGAGGCGAGAATCCCATAAAAGCAAATCCGTAATAAGGCCTTGTTTTTTCTATCGACTGGCAATTTGCAAATGCAGCCCACGTAATACTGCCACGTTCAGTCTTTATCCACCAAGCACTCCACAGGGGAACAATCACATTCAGGTATATATCCTTACAGTGTGTGGGGCTGGATCAGTGGTTTTTCTTCACTTCTGGCCAGGTTTTAGCAAACAGCATTTTACATCCTCCTGTAGAATGTCTTTAGTTCCCCATAAAATGTTCTTTTTAGAACAATATGATGGTTTTGGAACCTGTTGCTGAAGTCTAAGTGGGTATGATGAGTCATGATTTTGAGCCTGTTCTAAAACTACCATCTTTTTAGAACAATATTAGAGTTTTGGGACCTGTTGCTGAAGTTTAAGTGGACGGGCTAGTGGTTAGGGAGATGCCCCTGCAATTGGAAGGTTGTGGGTTCAAATCCAAGGATTGCTAGTGGCACCACTGAGATAACCTTTTGCAAGGTACTGTGGGCGCTAGGCGCTGGGTCGCTGGCTGGCTGCTGCTTTAACTGGTGGATGGATTAATTGCAGAGAACAATTTCATGATGTCCATACTGTGTGCTGTGTTCACAAAAGACAAGTGGACACTTTACACTGACACTTGCAAGCCCTGTTCTAAAATTACATGAGTTACAACCTTTTCATCCTGATCTGCTTTCCTGCAGGGTCCCAAGTTTCTCCCTCAAAACCAACACACCTATTCAAGCCATTCAAGAACTTCTGAAGACAGGAAAACAGCTCACTATGACTGTGAGTAAACTTTGCAGGAGAAGCACTTTACAGTGTCATTTCTCTAGGAATAAGTGGAGGCTGGCCTTCAGAAGCTTCAGGACCTTGAACAGCTCCTCTTTACTGAATCTGTGTCCTACATGTTTAATGCACTATATTGTGTCCCCTTTTTAACATTGCTGTTGCTTTGTATGCTCAGTCATAATTCACTTTACTTTTGTTCACCCTCTCTTTATCCCTTAGAATTAAACAGGCGGCTTTTGTTACTGTTGTAAGTAAATGTGCTTGGATCTGTCCTACATCATGCTTTGTTCAAAAAGCAGCCTGGGATAAAACAAAGCCTGTAAGGGATAATGCTTTGCAAAGCATACCCCAAAACACCATCAACATCACTTTGAAAAGGCATGACAACTGGATTTTATTAAAAGGCCCACACCCTAATTTCTTTGTATTTTATTGTTTTCCTTGAGGTCCACTTATGATGTGGGTTCATGTGCCAAAATCAGTCATAATACTTTTGGACATGACATTTTTGTAACTTCTCTTTATTCTTTAGTATTAAACACACTTTTTGTTATTGTACCATTAAGCCTGATATACATTTTTCCCAATGTGGGGCCCCATTAAAAAAAAAGATAAATTTCTCATTTGTGTTATTGGATAAAATGTGACATCTTATGTGTAGAATGCTTTTTATGTCATTCACGTATTAGTAGTAGAACAAAATTAGAGGAGTGGCAATGGAACATTGCATTATTGGCAAAGGTCCTACAATAAACAAAATCCCTGAAAATACGATTTGTAGATCAGACTGAATAGAGCAGAGTACATCTAAGAAACCAACACATAAACACACCTGTCTACGGCCCCAAGGCCACAGCTATTCCATAGCTGAAGTTACCATGGGAACGGCGTAGTAGGGAGTAGCCTATTCTTATGTTTTTGTGTGTGTGTGTGTGTGTGTGTGTGTGTGACAGAGGGAGAGACAGAGATAGAGCGAGGGGAGGGGTGAGGGGTGTTGGGGTTCACAGGTCTTTCTGTTGCCTGCAGCTCAGCAGTGGAGTGCCCTCACTCCCCAGGACACCACTCCCTTCCTCCACCCTCCATCCCTGTCCTGTGGATTGGGTGGCAGGTGGTCGCGAGTGGCGTGCATCTGGTGTGAGTGGCGGAGGGGGCGTGGCGCTGTGTACAGAGGGAGAACATGACTGATTGGTGACAGAGTCAATTGCAGGAGATTGTCCACTGTTATCTACAACAGCAGTGTCTGAAGAGGCAACCTGATATCATGTCTAAAACGTGCCTGTGCTGCTAAAAGACCACCCTTCATAAAACATACATTTACACTGGCTGAATGACACGCTCCCCCTCAGTTAAACAAGCTGTTTCGAAAAATTGCATGCTAAAGCAGTGATGCAGGGCTGATGAATGCATTTGGGTGTGGGAATTTTCAGTAGGCTGTTTGCATGATTCTGTACTGAAAAAAGTTTATTTAAATGTGCCATCATTTGCACATAATATATTCATATTAAGTACATTGCATTCACCAGTGCAATGGATACACTTTTTAGGTGGCTACTCACAACACACACACTTTTTCCTTTTTTATTGAGCTTAAACCCATTCTCTCTCTTTCTCTGTCTCTTCCCCTGCACAAGCCTGTGCACACACTCCCATCACTAGCCTTGGGCCATGCCCTCCCTCACACACTTCTTTCAGGGTCAAATTGGGTACACAGAGTCAGATGGATGGTGCGTGTTGAGCAACTGTTCCTGTCCCAAAGGTGTGAGAAGAGTAGGTGGTGTCAAAACAAGCTGCACATGAGGACATTATGTGACAGGTTTTCCCATGCAAATGGACTTGGGCCCTAAAAAAATGCCATGTCAAAGTGCAAAATGTTATAATCATACCTCTAGGGGATCTTAGGATGGCAATACTGGATTCAAGTGTGTATTTATTGCCACACATCACTGTGTTACTGCCTTCCAGTTTATTCATTTGGGGGTGACAAAGTACACAGTACAGGGGCGGCGCTACACTATCCATAACTAAAGTTTTTCTTTGGAACTGTATATACTTTTGGCACAATATTAAAGAATGGATGAGATCATTATCCTATTGAAGGAGGAAATTCTGGCAATTGATATATAAACCAGAGGAAATTGTGTGATGTTGAAGAATAGTGATACTTCCTTACTGGTGGCTTAGTGGTTAGGGAGTTGGCCCAGCTATCAGAAGCTGTGACAGTGAATCCCAGCACCTCTGAGGTTTAGTTGAGTAAGGGACCATTTGTGTGCCTGGGTGCCCACTGCTTCACTTGAGTGAATGGATTACATACAGAGGATAATTCTGTGCTGCTCATACTGCAGTTTGATGATGTATGACACTTTTTTTTCATGATTCAACACAAAGTGAATGTCACTTCACTAAAGACAGACCCGATATGTCTTCTTCAAAACCAATAGTTTGAGCCTTGGTGGCAAAATTATGTTACTACAGACTACAAAAACTAAAAAAATTGAAAACCAGCCAAATTACAGTTGTTTTAAGAATTTCTAATGTTTTCTTGTAATAATAATGTAAGACATTTTCAAAAAGCATTTTTTAAATACAAGGGTGTGCCCCAACATTTGGCCTGTAGTGTATGTGTTGGATAAGGTGAGCCAATGCCCCCTCTAATTAAAGCTTGAAAAAAAAACATTTAAAAAAGCCTGACCACAGACTGTCTATAAAAACTAAATACCAATAGCCTGGTCATTGGCTTAGCCAGGTACTGCATTACCTTTTAACAAGGAACCACCCACCGGAACGGAGAGATGCAGCGGTGGGAAAAGGCAATGCACAGTGACAGCTGGTTAGTTAATGACTATCATTATTAAATAGGCTACGGTTATCTTCAAAAGATTTTAAGTAGCTTTTATCATAATCTGCCAAGTGCCACCCCAATAAACTGACAGGGTATGGCAGGCTCCTCCCAGCAGAAGGGCTCTGGCTACAATCCTAGGGCTTTCACACAATGTTTAATTAAACACACAACATGCAGTGTCTCCGGGGGTTATCGCATTTGATTTGACTTGTAAGAAGACGAAAGACAGATTTGACAAAGACGGAGACGGAGTGATAAACATATCACATCTACACACAGGTAATGCCTGTGCTTTTTATTTCCTCAGATTTATTCTCCAGTTTTGGTCATGTCCAGTTCCACCCACTAGCCACTACTTCTCCAATCTAATGACACCAGCAACACTAGGACGGTAAAGGCAGTGGGTGAAGATGTGCTTCCTCCAGCAACAGCATCTTTTTTCAAACTGCTGCTGGCATCAAAGCACTTGGAGATGCCAATTGTGTTGTGCCCACACTAGCTAGCAATGTGCTGAAATATCAGGGAGAAGGAGGACCATTCTAGACACCCAGAAAGAGTAAAGGCAGTTGTGTTCTCTTGGACTTCCAGACACATCCTGAACTCCTGATGATAGGGCAAGTGCTCAGACAGTTACACTACATTACATTTCTTTCAGAAACAGCCCTATAAACTTTTATTCTGAAACAACTGTTTTTGAACCGATTCTGCTGGCTAGTTTAGGTGCATATAAATAATCAGTTATTTTTTTCGTCCATCATAACTGTCTGTCTTTGAATCAAGTAAGTTTGGTGTATTTTTTCAGTTTTGGACGCCTCTTCATAGCAAAAAATTCAGATTATTTTTTTCTGGGCCTTCATGGTTCTTAGTTAGCGTGTCTTAGGTATGGGTAAATAGGAAGGAATTTTCTTGAAGCCTCCTTCCATGATTTGGTTTATATGTGTGTGTGTGTGTGTGTGTGGTCGTTGCTGGGAGCAGGGTGATGTCATTAGTCATTTTAGAGGATTATGTGATTATGAGGGCTGCATGTTCGTTATCTGGCGCGCAGTTATTGGATTTTGACATGGAGCTCTCGCTATTTGACTGCTGATTTACTCATAGCTGGGACTCTTTTGCTCCCCCTCCCTCCCTCCCTCCCTCCCTCCCTCCCTCCCTCTCCCTCTCCCTCCCTCTCCCTCTCCCTCCCTCCCTTCCTTATATACACATACACACACGCACACACACACACACACACACACACACATTCCTTCAATCATGCAGAGTCATTATAACGTAATTAGTCATTAACAAGAGGAAGCGTCACACCCAAACCAGTTAAGCTTCTATTAAATGTTGTAATGAACGTACAGGAAAAGGAAATATGGGATATGTTCACATATACTCTCACAAACATATAGAGAGTATCCATGCACGCCCTCACACACCCTCATCAACTACAGAAACAAACACACTTCATGTCCAATAAGGCGACAAAGGGGAGCAGTCACAGTTTGGAAAATTAACAGTTGAACAAATATTCAGGCAGATTATTTTACTGCTGCATTATGCACTAATGACACTAATGACATTACTACGAAGTGTTAGTTCAGCAAAAGAAATCTCATTTATGCAACTTCTGCCTCATACGCAATTTATTTAATCCACCAAGACGTGTTTGGAGTTTTTATTGAAGCTAATGAACAGGTTATAAGCATCAGAACAAAACTAAAATAGCAAGGAGGATCTGAAAGACCTCATCAGCTGCACTTGGGGTGCACTGTGTACATATTGCTGCGGTGCCTTGCCTACAGTCTTTAGACCCTTCAAGTATAAAACAAAGGAACCTGTGGTCAGCACGAGTGTGTACCAGCAATTCCAGACTTGCAGGAGTGTCCCTCAACACCAATACACACAAATCCTTTCAGCTTATTAAGGTTAGACATTTTAGATCTGTAAAGTAGTGCATCTTCACACAGACACAGACATACAGCATGATTTCTATAAAGGACAGATGTTTTTTCTATGGTAAAAAAAAAGAGAGAGAGAGAGAGAGGGAGAGAACCATAAAACTCATCTTGGCGGTGTGTAAACTACAGTGTAAACACATGTCCCCGTGTGAGTAGGGCAAGTATATGTGTGTGTGTGTGTGTGTGTGTGTGTGTGTTTGTGTGTGGCAAAGTGTTAAGAGTTATGGGAAATTTTGTTACACTCTGTGTGTGTGGCTGAAAGCGGAAGGCTGTTTATAGGCCAGCTTTGTGTTGTCTCTTAGTCAGCTAGTGACCCAAATCAGAGAATACTGGAAAAAAAAAGAAAAGAGAGGGAACGAGTGAGCAATGGCTGAGAGCGAGCAAGAGACAGTGTGTGTGTGTGTGTGAGTGTGAGAGAGAGAAAGAAAGAAAGAAAGAAAGAGAGAGAGAGGGGGAGAAAGAGAGAAAGAGAGAGAGAGAGAAAGAGAGAGAGATACAGAGAAAGAGAGAGAGATACAGAGAAAGAGAGAGAGAGAGAAGTGTGAGATGACATTTACAGAGACGAGGGAAGGAAGAATTTGTGATGCAGATATAAATATCCAGGGTTGTTATTCCTCCGCTCCCCTTGTTCTCCTTCGACTCAAACTAAACCTTTCATCTTACACTGCATACCACACTGCACATTCTAACACACACACACACACACACACATATATAATCTTACCGCTTTTGCCTTTCCATTCTCACCAGATACACAGCTTTTTGCTTCATTTCTCATTATGCACAAACCAAACTCCAATAATACCACAGAATAGCAGCTGTTGGCCCATTTTCCATTATCATTATTCTTTTGAGTAAACTTCCAGAACTTTACAGAACTCTATGAATCAGGAATCATACCCTACATTCTAAAGTTGGTCAGAACTGCTTTTAGGACAAGATTCAATTCAATTCAATTCAATTTTATTTATATAGCGCTTTTAACAATGGTCATTGTCACAAAGCAGCTTTAC
>JBBPDB010000017.1:12933058-12945300 GCA_037974465.1 Brachypetersius altus | reverse complement strand
CTACCCCCCTTTGTAGTTTTGGAAATTCTGGGAACTACTAGGAGTCCGGAGTTTTGTGATCTTAAGGACCGTGGTGGTGGTTGAAAGCATCTCCAAAGCAAGATAACATAGAAATACCATGCACACGCACACACACACACACACACACACACACACACACACACACTGACAATGCAATGCATTCTAAGCACATCAGAAATACACTTATATGTATATGAATAAAATGTCATCACTTAAAAATCCAACAACAAAGCTCATAGAGATTCTATACATATGACAACTTTTGCACTTCTACTACTGTTAGTTAGCATCAGCTCTAAGACCCTACATCAAGAAAGCCAGATACAACAGAAAGTACAGAAGGGAAACACGGAAGGCTTTAAAAAATCCCAGTTGTGCAAGAACTGCATGTAAAACAAATATATAATTTATAATTTTGAGCACACAGAATCAGATGCTTCAAAATGATTATCCCTGTTTGTAATATGAACTAATTCCATTAATTACACTACTTCACTATTTCAGATCTGTCAACATTAACCAGCTTCAGAGAATTTCTACCACATCAAAGTTAGCTTTTTTTTGGAGAAGGCATGCTTGAGATGTAAATGTTCATTTGTGCTGCTTTGTGACTGTGTGTAAGCCATTACTTTGCATTTGGATAACTAAACTGTGTTGAGTTCACCCCAATCACGCATGCACTGCAGCACACTTACATCACACACCATACATGCAGAAGGAGGCCAGACATATTTTTTGCTCACTTTTACATTTCTTGTAAAAGTGTTAGTTTCAGTGAAATGTATTTAGTTGTCAGTCAAATATACAAGTTATTCATTTTTCAGTGTCAGGAAAAAAGAAGGAAACAAAGATATTGTGGGAAATTATAGAGCCCCCTACAACTAAATATAATAACTATTATTGAATTATGTAGTGGATTTTCTTTTTAGACTTACTTTCAGATACAGCTGCAAGGATTTTTTTAGCTCAGTCATAGAAGCTGGATGCATGTTTTTCTTCTCACCATCCTGTCTCATTCATCAGTCTATCGAGCTTTACTCCACGTCTCAGAAGTCCAGTTTTCTTCTCTTTTGTTTGTTTTCTTTTCTCAGTAAGGCCTTCTTAAATAACTACACATGCTTTCAGACCCTAAGTGTTGAGCTTTCTTTGCACAATGGAAAGAAAAAACAAAAACACCTGTGACATTTTTAGATGTCTTTTTCAAATGCTCTGGCGGGGACAGTTTTAGGGGTCCATCAGGTCTTGCAATGTTGCTTTTTAACTTCTTTTTCCTCAACTTTAATGTTCCCTTTAACTTGAGCTTAAAGCAGAATCTTAAAGAAGAAGCTGCCCAGCTCAAGTTCTTTATTTTGACCTTCAGTTTAGGACAGTCCTTTAATCTTTCCTTTAACTTTAGATAAAAATAGAAGTTTAACGTACAAGCTGGGTAGCCATGGTGAAGGTGTGGTCTGAACTAGCATATCATTATTAGTCTTGATCCGTATCGGAGAGCAGATCTAGCTCCGGAGTGAAGAGCAGATTAGGCTTAAAAGGCCTAAACGTACTCAGACTGAAAGTGAAATAAGATTAAAGTGAATTAGTATCAGCTTAGACTGATATCAGGGTTTCTTCCTGTGGGATAAGACCCTCTGTAGATCACCCAGCCTGTCTGTCTGCAGCCATGTGCAATACACAGCTACATGGAAATATCTTGGAGCGGTTTGGGCCCACACTCATATTACAGTTATACACTTTGCTGATCCAATTAGAAATGGGAAGATTTCATGTTTCAGACATACAGGTTATTTCACATAGCACATAGGTCTATTGTTCTTACTGGCATTCTGTTTCTTCATTTTTAGCTTTTACAATAATGGAATCATGTCACTATATTAAAAAGTAATGGCTCCCTCTAGCTAATAATTAACTTACTTGATTTTCTACATTCCTGCATATAAAGAAAATGAAGACAGTGCTTCTCTGAAAGAGAACTTCTCTGAGATTGGATGAGAGCTGTAGTGTCTTTTGTCAGATTCTGAGGAAGAGTGAGACAGTAGGACTACATCAAATTCCAGAACTGTCATTGCTCCTTTCAAATGGCAGCTTTCACAACAACTAAGCGCTCTGGAGTTGCAAGAAACAAGATGGGCTTTAAAATTCTGCATACTGGCTGGAACAAATCCACTAGCAGGTTAATCTGACAAGCATTGAAAAAGATGAGCTGAACTTGGTATTGTGACAAGCTCACGGCTCAGTTCATTACACAAAAGTTCGATGAAAGGAATCGCCAGTGTTCAAATCTGTTTGGCACAAGCTGCTCTGCTTGGCTTTTTTCTTTATTTTTGCAGAGCACTTGCATAAACGCAAAGCACCATTCAAGGTCGTGAACACTCCGACACCTCTTTTCATGTTAGAGTAATTCTGATAATTAAGTACGATAAGCAGGGTTCGTTGAGAAGCTCTTGTAAATGGTTCTATACAGCACCAAAAAGGCCTACACTATTGTTTTGTGTCTTTATAGTACAATATAGAACCTGTTTTGTATAGTTTCCAAATTTCAGTGTTTACTTTATCCAGATTTTATTGCTCATGTCTGTATACTGTATACTCCCTCCCTCTCAATTTGTTACGTCTGCCAATTTGTTCTGAAATGCAAATGTGGTTGTTTTGTACTTATCCGTGCGGTGTTTATAGTACACTTCTGCTGTATTTTGTGTGACAATAGTTACAATTGGAACAGTGAAGAGGAGCAGTGCTGTTGATGCCACAAGTATTTAAATTGTGGGTGATTTTTTTAAGCTATAAAGAATCTTGGAAAGATCCTGGAAAATTATTTTAATATCTTTGGTGAAATGACGTGTGGATCTAAGTGCTTTTAAATAGCAGTCATATTTTTTAACAATAGTGTGATTTTCAGATAAAAAATAAAAAGACTATTCCAATCAAAAAAAGGAACTCCTATGATGATAAGTAACTTAGCTCAACCTTTCATTTACTTACATCTTCTGCAGAGTGGAAAGTTAATGGACCCATAACATGGGAAATGTAGTTTAAATATCCTTAGAACATAAATATCATTAGTTTCAAACCTCTTCACTCTCCAGCCTAAACAGATCATATGCTGAAAACCAAGCTGCAACAACAGCCCATTTTTAATGCACTGACTTTCTGATGTCAAGAACATCGATAAAATGCAGCCAATCAGAACAGAGTCCATTTACATATAATCAGACGTACAGATTCAGTAACAAAATCTTCTATTTAATTCTAATGGGTTGCAAAATGGTCATTTAAAATGAATAAAGAAAAAAGTAGGGCACAGGCCCCTTAACTAAATAAAAAATAAAATAAAAGACAATGTGCAGGGTTTGAGAGGAGACAGTGAGAGAGAGAGAGAAAGAGAGAGAGAGAGAGAATAAGAGAAGAACGAGAGAGTGACAGCTGTTGCATGAGGCACTGATCTGATTAAATCTGTCCATGTCTGCTCAGCATCACCAACCCCCATTAATACACACACACACACACACACGGTCTCCCCATTCACTCTCTCAGCCCCAGCCTCTGGTGTCTGATACTTTTTTCCTGTTGCAGACAGCTGCATCCGTCCATGCAGGCCAGGGATCAGAATCAGCACAAGCTATCTCAGTTCAAGTGCAGAAGGCGTGTCCAGCAGACGGCTGGATCAGACCGGGATCCATTAGTCTGAGCTCTGCGATGGTGTGTCCTCCTACACTATCACTGTCACACTCTCAGTTACATTATACAACACAGGCTTCACTATACATGTCAATCACTGACCTCTACAGCAGCATAACCTCAGTGATCCTTCTTCTGAGAAAAAAAACAGCATGGCATTTTAAATGCCACCCTAAAGGGTACATATAAATTGAAGCCTTTTATGAGTGGGGTGGAGGTTTTTTTTTTTACACACTACCAAAAAAGCATTTTGAGCAGTTTTCATACAAATGAACAGTGCCCACCCACAACCATATCACACAAAATCACTAGGGAAACCTGGTAAAATGTGGGAATGCAGTAACAGCAGCTATTTTAGAGTTTCTGAAGATGTTAAAAAATGTATCAGTCACATGGGTTTCTGCTTTTGATCTGGAAATGAAAGCCACATAGTGATTTTTTTCTCCACCAGGTTACGAGACAACCCACACACAGCTCACCTTGAACTGCTAAAAGCATTATGCACAAATGCATTTATAATTAGCTCTGGCAGTGAACAATGATTTAGTCTAACTGCAAGCAAGGACGGTTGTCAGTAGATGGCACACGCACACATGCACGCACTCCCTCTCTCTCTCTCTATCTCTCTCTCACACACACACACACACACACACACACACACACATTAAACTCATTATAAATACTGGCTGTGCACAGCAACAGATGGGCTTTTGAAGTATGTTAGTATAGAATAATATAGTAGGTGTTTGCTATAATGGCCAGTGAGTGTTGGTATATATTTCTAATAAACTTTAAATTAAATATATACACACATACACATCTGCCAAAATATTGTATTTCCTGTTCTTCAGTAACTACATTAAAAGCAAATGCCTAATATTATGCAGGGACCTCTTTTGACGCCAAAAACTGCAGAGACCTGTTGAGGAACAGACCCCTTAAGACCTCTGAAAAGAAAAAGATCTAGCAGCAGATCTTTTAAGACCTGCAGTGCAGCAAGATGCGAGGTGGGGCCTCAATGCATCAGACTAGTTTCTCCAGCACATCCCACATTTAAACTTTTTGTCATGGTTCTCAAACCATTCCTGAACTATTTATGCAGTGTGGCAGAATGCATTTTACTGCCATACAACAATATTTAAGCATGTGGTATATGTTAAAATAAACTCTACATGAACGCCAGGACCCAAAGAACCCCAAAGGAATGTTGTCCTGACCCTCACACTCCATTTGCTGCCTTGCCTTCTTCCTATAGAGCACCCTGGTGCCATTTCTTCTCCAGATTAAGTGATGCACATTCACCTGGCTGTTAACATGACATAGGAGAAAATGTGATTCATCAGATTAGACCACTGTCTTTAATAGCTCCACGGTCCAGTACTGATACTCACATGTCCATTGTAGGTGCTTTCAGTGGTGAACCGGGGGAGCCTTTGGAACTAATCACTGCATACCGAGTAAAACTTAAAAGCCATCCCAAGTCGTGCAGATCCTTTTGATTGCCCATTATTCCCTTTTCAGCTTCTTGGACTTGCCTAATATATCCCAATGTCGGACAGATGCCGTTGTGACAAGATAAGTGTTATTCACCTTACCTGTCAGTGGTTTCAATGTTAGGGCTGAAAGCAAAAACAGCATGATCTATAAACAACCTTGTTATTGTTGCACAGCAGCTGTAAATGGGCTGGTAGGTCACTATGACAATGCACATTAGGCTTCCTTGAGAGCCAGATGTACATACAATCAATCATGTGGCTCTAGAATTCATCATGCCTCTTTCCCCACCTCCAGCTTTATCAAGCCCCTCTGCTTCTCTCACGCTGTCACTTCCTGTCCAGCTTTCCATTCTAGTGCTGTCCAAAGCACTTAAAACCACATCAAAATCACCAACACTGCCCCCCATTACTTACTCTACCCCCCTCCCCTCTTCTTACTCTAAGCCTCCCCTTTTCATACTTTACCATTCTCTTTCCCTTTCTCTCTTCCCTTTCCTCAATCTACCTTCCACTCTCTCTTTTGCTCACTGGCAACCACAAAGAATCACACAATTCTCATGGGCATCCCTGACCCCATTCATCTCTCACTCCCTCCCTCTCTGCTCTTGAAAAGATGGCGGTTTTGCTTGTAGCGATTACATTGCGTACTCTCCCTCCTCCTTTGAACTGCTTTCATGCTCCTTATTCCCCTCTCTTCTTTTTGTCTCTCTGCCTTCTTTTGTCTCGAAGCGAGGGAGACCTTCTGGGAATGATTGACAGGTTAACTGGCCCCAAGCTACAACAGAGAGAGAGTACAACAAGAGAGAGAGAGAGAAGGAGAGGAAGGGAGTGAGAGAGAGAGAGAGAGAGAGAGAGAGAGAGATAGAGAGAGAGGGGGAGAGAGAGAGAGAGAGAGAGAGAGAGAGAGAGAGAGAGAGAGAGAGGGGAGTAAAGATTGCACTCTGGTGGCTTGCTTGGGATATTACACGAAATTAAATAACAGCAGTGGCCTTCTGAGAGAAGGAATCCTTTGATTAGTTTGTGGAAAAACACAATCTCACTTCTTCACACTACACTACATCAGATAATTAATTAGAATGTGGTGTTTACTAACATACACAGAGGCTCAGTCACATTAACAGATTTCAGAGGCATACAGGATTTCTTGTTAGTCCCATCCATTCTGCAAAGACACTAGAACATGCATGTCCTAAATGCAGAATAAAATTAACTACAAAAAAAAGAATTTTCCTTATTGAGATGTATTTGATTAAAAGCAGTTTATGCTGAGATACAAATTGAATGCATGACGTTTCTTTCCACGTTTTTAATATAAAACAGCTGCAACACCTGTGGAGCATATGCATGTAGATTTGACAGAACCCACAAACAACAGCTGTTTTTTCCCTCAACCACTTTAAGCTAATAAAAAAGTGTAAAGTTTAACTAAAGCTTCCATTTTTAATCATTACAGAAGGAGCTGCAACTAACTGCCAGTGCAGAGTGTTCTGAATGCAGCAGAAGTCTTCAGTATTGCGGTTGTCAGGGCCACCTCAGCAGCTCAGCGTCGACTTTTCCCTAATAGGTCGCTGTGAAGATGAGGGGTGTGAAATAAGCCCCGACTCTGCCCGTCTCCTCTCTGTCTGCTGCACTTATCACTTAGACACAGCCTTCAGCTCCAGTTTACTAATCTCTGTGCTCATTCTGGAGAGCATTTACAGTATTTGTAAGGTGATGTTATCAACTTTAAGAGTGGAAAATACTGACAAAAATCATCTTCCTCATGAAACTGCCATTCATGCTTTCCAACCCCTTTGGGCTATGTCTTCATGTGATACCACCAAAGACATCTAGACTATCTTACTATATGCCCTAATTTATCCAGACGCTTCTTAAAGGGAATTTAGAGGGGGTCCACTACTGATAGTTTTCAACTGCACACACAAACAGCTTGTATAACCTCTAGAGAAAAGCACTGCCAACAGAATGGGATGCTCTTCAACAGCCACACATGAGCCCAAGGTCACCATGCCCAATGCCAAGCATGGGCTAGAGGGGTATAAAACCCACCTCCTCAGCCCCTCCCCTCAGCACTGGGCTGTGGAGCAGCAGAACTGAAATAATGGAGTAATACTGAATACCTTCAGGGTGCGTTGGACTGGCATTTATGATCCAGAACTAATCATCCAATAGTAATAGTTGACATCAGCAATGCTCTTGTGGCTGCATGCAATCACATCCTCACAGCAATGGTCCCGCACACTCTTCCTAGAAGAGTGGAGGCTGTTCTGAATGAGACACAGCACAAAGCACACAAGATGAGATTTGCTCATCTGAGAAATCACCCAAATATAAATGGTGGACCACAAGGGAAAAAATAAGGTGTGTTTTGGTTTTTTTCTTCCTTTCACTCTTTTTATGAGTTTCTGATGAGTCAATGGGCCTTATTGATTTGAGACAAAGAGGAGGAATTGATGGAAGGGCTGTTACCATGGGTCCCACTGATGTTTACCCAATAATCCATAATTTAGCTCCTTGACAGTTAATTACCATCCAATCAGCTTGATCAATTATGTACTAAAAGAACCCAAAGAAATGACTTAAAACTAGAGCTGGCAGATACTGGACCCAAAATCTGAATTACAGTTACAGTCAAACAGGAAAGATGACTCGTAAAATCTTCATTCATACACATAGACAAATCTTAAAGGGCAACCATTCTGAAAGCTGAGACAGACACTCATTTATTAATTAAAAGAATACAGCAAATGAACGTAGTGACAAAAGTTTACACTTAATTCTCACATTATGTGCCCACATGCACACACTCATACACACTCACTCAAACACACAATGTTAAGAACAGTCAGGTGTATGGCACAGATGTACTGAGCAAGGTTTTTGGTGCAGTACCCTTGGCACATTATGAGCACTGCATTAACTCTATATGGCACTTGTGTAACAGCTGTGTGCATGAACAGTAGAATACAGTGGCAATAATCATGTCATACAGGGATGAAATCTACTGTACAAGGAGCTATAGGGATTAGGGATATTAACTATAGAAAGGACCTGTTAAACACTATAAACAGGTCTAAATCAGAGACAGTGTCTGTTGTGGATGTGCAAACAGTGAAGTGTTCTTGATAACGGTACCAATAAAACAACCTATTACTCAAAACCTGGCCATGAGCCCAGTAGTGACACTGATACCTACATGGCACTATAAGACTTACTCTACAGGATGTGACTGCTGAATCTGTAAAACAGGGATGATAATAGAGCCAACTGCTGCAATTTACTCCAAATACCACAGTTAGGAAATGGATTCTGTAATGAAAAACAGCATTTGCTCAACAGTATTCAGGACAGTGTATGGGGGGTACTGCATGATACAGAGACAATAGTCAAAATAAGATGGCAGTAGTAATGGGCAAATAGGGAAATAGAGGCAGTAGTTGTCATAAGATATGAATATAGGAGTTATCATAGCGGGGCTAGGTATAATACAGAGACACACAACAGAAATGACAAGCTTTGAGTTAGTTTTTTGAGGAATACCAATGGTGAAGAAGCAGAATTATGGTTATAAAAAGGGGTTAGAGTTATAATAAGGATTCTGAAGGATTTAGCATATATTGTACATATAAGTTATTACAACAAAGTGATGGGCAGTATTAAATGTGAGTGTGAGGCTAATAAATATGAAAATGGAAAGTATTATGAAAGGTTTTTCTTTCATAGATATCACAGGGGAGAAATACTTTATATAAATAAAGGAGCAATAATCTTTACAACTGGCATAATTTCTCATAGATACTGACATGCTTTGACACAAAGGGGAAATGAAAGGGGAAAAGATAAAGGGTATTTCAGAATCACCCTAAAGACCATGTGGATTAAGGACTGTAGATACAAAAGTGGAACATCTATTGGTGTGGTTTGTGAAGTGTCGTCTGGTGCGTTTGAAATGTAAAAGTGGGAGGAGGTGGTGTCGTTTTTAGAACATTTCAGTGTCACTGCTATAGAACAGGGGTTATTCAGTCAGAACTGTGCAATGGAGCGGCATAATAGCTATCTGGGCTATAGCTGAGGAATGGGGGGTAGATTTAGGGAGTCCAATGCCTTGTGGTAAAGTTCTCTCAAAGCCTTCAGCAACAACAACCGGCAGAACATCTGATTAAAAAGATGAGGTAACGGCTCCTAAAGAGTGAAAAGGGGGGGTTGGGGACAGGAACAGAGAGAAGAAAAAAGAGAAAATGACAGAAGTGGAAGGCAGATGGAAAATGAAACAGTGGAATAGTGTGGGAGAGAGGGGGAGGGAGCAGGAGAGAGAGGTGAATAGAGAACAGGAGGTTAATGTCATTGAACCCTGAAGTGAACTCCCTGTGAACTAAAATAATTATGTAATTCAATGTTTCCATGCTGCACACATACACACACACACACGCACACGCACACACACACAGCCTTACCCCAAGCACATGAACTCTGTTGTAGTAAGAACTGAAGTCTTTACTGAGAGACACCAGAAATCTGCAGACCTGAGGAAAGCAACGGATGTTTGAAATCATTTTAATTTAAAAAAGTTAAGACAATAATATTATACAAAATGAAAAAAAAAACTGTCAATGTTATATGAATTTAACAACAATATTTTACCTTATACAAAATTACTGAAGCATATTCGTAAAGCATATACTCATAAAACAAAATACTTAAAACATAAAGAATTAGGTTAGTGTTCTTATAAATATTCTTGCACACATGAAATACTAAACATTTAGTAGGAAAAACAAGAATGAAGATCAGTGCAATAAGTGAAAAATATGCCAAAGCAGAACAATGAACCTGTTCAGTTCTTAAATGAACTCTTGCTCCTCCCACATCTAGCTCCAGCGCCTGTGCTGATTGGTCCAGTAGCTCAGAGAATGGAATGAGGTAATTGAAGAGAAGAAGCCACTCCCCCTGGAGCAGGGATGAAGAAATTAAAGCATTAAACTTTGCTCAATTGACAGCACAATTTCATTAGTGTTGTATTTATAACTGCTGTATCTACAACATGTAGAAGCACCTCCTCTTTCAGAGCAGAAAAGTCCAACTCCGTGCCTGCAGGGACTTCTGGGTAGAGACCTGGAAAACAGTCAGGGCAGAATACAACAACTCAATTCCCAAATATTTTATTTCATTCACTAAAACACAGTGACGTGTCATACCATGAAATACCAGAAGCCGGAAGGAAGTTTAAAATATTAATATTTCAATATTTTTAAACACCAAGAGCTTTTCAAATATTCAGTTCATCATTCTGTACATAGTGGTATAATGGCACACTATTTCCATGGTTCGGACCACAATATTTGAGGCTCGTTTTGATTTGTTTAATGTAACTTTTCCAAGATGTGCAAGACATGAACCAGAAGTATGTTTAAAAACACAATCAAATAAATTACCTTTGCAAAATGAAATCCTCTTTTGCAAAATGATTGCCAGTGTGTGGTGAAGGTCAATAACATTACACTCATTTGATAGGTCCAAACACATGTGCTGAATTAACAATGTTTCTTATATTATCTTACATTATTTTCGTTCAGAAACAGCCTCTTTCAGCACCTGCTGCTCAGTTGTGTTTCATAAATGGGTCATGTTGGAAAAACTTTTTTTGTTTCCCCTTTTATATACTTAGGTGCTCTCTTTTTTTATACTTAAGCATTTTTCTCCAGGATTAATCAAGTTTTCTGGTCCTGATTGTGTCTGAAGTCAAGTTAGTCCTAGTAGAAAATTGTTCTTATTATGTGTTTATGTATGAGATGTATGACCTCATGTGCTGACATTGTACAAAAATAAGTGTGGGTGTCTGTCACCTTGCTCTACTCCTTTCTCATAGCTGCTGAACAAAGTGTGAAGTCTAGCACAGTTGTACATAACAAACACTCCACCCCTTGGGCCCTTTGTGGACACGCCTCCTTCACGCTGCACATCAAGAGTGACCTGATAGAAGAGAAGTCAATCAACACTGACACGATATCCATAAACACACATGTAAAAAGAGATGCAGACATTAAATGCACAGGCACTAACACTATTCCTAAATGCTGCATTAATACATATTGTTAGAGAGGCAGAAATCCCTTACATATTATCCCATACATTAAACTACTGTATGACTGAAATCCATGTCTTTTTATACAATCATATATGATCGTGCACTCAAACACACTCACTGGGCTTGTATGGACAGTAGACAGCAGCTCAAACCGAACTGTAGCACAGGTCATGACCCTGATGATGTCATCCCAAGTCTGTCCTACATTGAAAACAGAGAAAAACTAAGCTGACAGAAAAACATATGACAACATACGCCCTGTATCTATCTCTCTCTCTCTCTCTCTCTCACATGCCCTGCGGAATTCACTCTCCCTTCACCAACCTTATCCCGCACTGACCCGAACTCTTACCTTCTACTTGATCTCCGTACTTCATTTCTGAAGCCTCCTTCATTTGAGCTCTTCTCAACCTGAAAAAACATACATTTAGGAAACTGTATGTTAAATATATATTAATATGTTTTTATTACACAATAGAATTATAAAAAACCTGTATTCAGTGAAGCTATACCCTATAATACAATTTAATGTGTATGGAAATTTCAAATAAGATTCAACTTAATTAATTCCTTCATCCTTTATCTGAACCACATATCCCTAAACAGGGTTGTGGGGGTGCTGGAGCATGGCTGGTAATCGAACCTGGGAGGCAACAGCACTACCCACTGTGCCACCATATCCCAATTTGATTCAATTGTTATTAAAAATACTTTTATATGTTTTTATATGCAAATACTTTTAAATAAATAATTTTACAGCTGATTGCAATCCATTCTTACAGAACTGATGGATCTGTATCAGCACCTTCAGATCAAGTCGCTATTGCACTCCTTTTGTAACACACACACACACATATACCTTGTAGGAAATAATTATTTGACCCCGCACTGATTTTGTAAGTTTGTCCAATGACAAAGAAATGGAAAGTCTCAGAACAGTATCATTTTAATGGTAGGTTTATTTT
>JBBPDB010000017.1:12906140-12932958 GCA_037974465.1 Brachypetersius altus | reverse complement strand
GATACTGTTCTGAGACTTTTCATTTCTTTGTCATTGGACAAACTTACAAAATCAGCGAGGGGTCAAATAATTATTTCTTCCACTGTATGCATGTATACAACAATGAGTAACTTACTGTAGGTACTGCGCTGAACTCATCTGAGTGCCAGGAGTCTTTACTGGACCGCATATTACTAATCTCTGAGAAAGAGAGAGAGAGAGTGAGAGAGACAGACAGACAGACAGACAGAGAGAGAGAATAAGAGAGAGAGAGAAAATAAGAGAATGAAGACCAGTGGTCATTGTGCGTGACTGCAAGCTTGCGTGACAAACCTGTGTTGCTGTGGCGCCCGTCGCTCTCCACAGCATGGCCGTCTGCTGCTGGCGGAACTCATCCTGACAGGATGTGACATGCAGCACTGTTGCCATCGACGCCTGCAGAACAGACAGGAACCCACACATTTTTGCTCAGACTGCTGGAGTAGAGAGGGTGAATAGTTCTACATGTTGACCCTATTGACATCAATTAATAAACAGTTTCTGCTTTTCATACAGTGGGTGTCAGGCCAAAACCTCTATTTTATTTTTGTTGTTTTTCCCTTTTTTCCAGAATTTTAAAATGCCAGAATCTGGTTACACTGTTGCAATTCCATGACAAAAAGTCTATTAGAGATGGTCAAGAATGATTGTTTACATTTTCTACATTTATTATCATACAGTTTCCCTTTTTTTTTTTTTTTTTTACAGGGATGAGGTTTTGTTCTAACACTGGTGATATCCTAATAATGCTTACCCAGACGAGGGCATAGGATGGCACATGACTGAGCGTCAGAGAAAAGTAGGTGTGTAAAAATGTGTGTAAAACAATGTGTGTAAAAAATTGCTTGTTACTTCTAAAGTGTGTAAGAGTATGGTGGTCAAGGTGAACTGATGGTCAACTGACAACTGTACAACTAAACTGTGGTGTTGTGTTAAGGCAAACTTTGATGATGATGTCAAATGTTTGAAACTCACAGGAAAATCTGCAACAGCACCATCCAGCTGAGCCAGATGACAGAACGCTTCTTTCTGCACTGTGGAGAGACAAAAAGAAGGAGACCAAGAGAGTCTGATCAGCCAGTTACAAACGGATTTTCATAATTGATTATAGAGTAGGATATAAAAACTTTCAGGAAGTAAAGCAAATACTAGGGATATACAAATCTGGCTTATCTAGGCCAATAACGATAATCAATAACTAACTTCTGGCCAATACTGATCCCAAAACAGATAACTGTTCATACTATTGAATTTACTTGGAAAAATGTTTTGTCAAACATTTTTAATATTCTTTTAACACACATTAGTGAACGTATCACAATGACCCTTTTAAAGAATCATTGTGGTATAGCAACTCCATTTTTGCCTTGATGGGGAATCAAATGTCGAACCCTTCAAGTGCAGCCAAGTATGTGATTGCTAAGGTCTTTGGTGTTTTCTCTTCTTCACTTCAATACTACTTCACCCCTCAACCATAACACTTGCTAATGGCTTGTAATATAACTGCACGGTACATTTGCTAAACTATTTATTAATATTTGTGAGATAAGAAGTATTTGCAGGTTTGCAAAGTGCACTCATAACATTCAGTGTGATCAAAAATAATATTTGATGGTGGAAAACATGAAAATAAGTGTGGGGAGGTGAAAATGGGTTTTTCAGTTTTGGTCTCATTGTGTCCTTTTATGCATGTAAAAGAGATGTGGGTTCTGTGAAAAATGCAGAGCGATCACGGAGTAGGTTTTTCTAATTTGAGTGGTAAGTGGTTGAAAGTAGAACACCCGAAACGGAAACAGGAGCAGAAACTGTCACTGCTTCATTACGCTCACATACAGTAGTTTGTCGTGTTATTTATTTTCTATCTCAGTGAATGTTAACTGTTCATTAAGTGCTAATTGACCACAGAATATATGTTATGGGTTAGTTTTGCTACAGGCACACCATAGCAATGTTACCAAAATACTTCTGGAGGTATATTTGAATAGTACTTTGATGGTAATATTATAATCCAAAAATAGTAATTTTTGTTATGATAAGTACTGCATTTATTAACAAACAACTACGCCTGTCTGTAAACTGTTTTTAAAAGAAAGTTTCCTGGAGTATCTAAAGACATTTACAATTTCATAATCTAACTTCAAATAGAATTTACATTCACATCAGGCCCTATCCAGACACATGTTTATGGAAAAATATAATAGCAGGTGAATTTAATGTTATTGGAGTCTCACCCAGCAACTCTTGTGGGTATAACACAGTTCCTGATTTCTACCTGAATGTCTTATTCATGGACAGAAACCTACCACTGTGTTTGAAATTGCGTAACATATACTGTTCACGGTCTACTGAACCATTGTATTGTATACTACATGTTTCTTCTCATAGTAGTATACAGCAGAATCCAGTATCCAACAAAGACCATCATGTACTGTGAGCCAAACCACAGGATCCCATGACCATGATTAACATCCATAGCTCCTGAAACAACCATACTGCATTATGAGATGCAGAAGAACACAAAGATAGCGCTTGATGCTAGAGTAGTTGATCAGAGTAGTACATCATCCAGGTATCTCTGATAAACTATAAAACTTCATGCTGGTCACATACAGCTTACCACTACCAGCAGTACATGAGCAGCATGCAGCTAGCTATTTACAACAAAGCTCTTTTCTCACCAGAAGGAAAAATACTGCCATCTTCTGGATTAAGAAAACAATGCACTTTGGTTATTTATTTATTCAACCATGCTTATTATACAATAAAAATATTAATCAATTAAATGTGTATGATTGGGTCTCAGTGTTTTTATTTCCTCTGATTTCTTCTACCACATGCACTATGTGTATGCTACTGTATATTAGCACGTGTGAGAGTAAAAAAGGAGGCGTCAAATTGTCTGTAATAATGGGGTGCAATTTCAATATATAGTAATTAAACTTGAAACTAAAATGTCATATGCTGATATACAATGCACCCCTAGTGAATTAAAAAGACATAATGTGTTGTGCTGCATAACAAAGCATGTATAAACACATCCCATCTATGTAGATATATAACCTCATTTATATATTAAAACACAATGTCCCTCACCTATGCAGATGCCCAGACTGGGGTCATAGCCATGCAGCTCCACCTCCTCCATCACTCGCTTAAGGTTTATCCTCAACTCTTCTCTCATCTCTACATCACCTCCTACCATCTCCTCCCCTCTACTCCCTCTTTTCCATCTGTCCTCTTCTCTCTCCCTGTAGGCACAGTTCTCCAGGGCGTTCCTCATCTTCTCCTCTCTCTCCTCATTGGTCCAGCTTACAGACACAGCCGGCCAATCAACACCCAGTGTGCTGAGGACGCTGATGATGTCACTCTCCTCAGGTAAGGCAGGACAGAAGGACACAGAGTAACTGGGTGAGAGAGAACAACAGTTCCATATTACACACACTTTCCCAGGTGTTATGTCTTCCTCATGCTCTCTTTCACACACACATACACCTACCCCTGTCTCCTGAGCAGTGCTCCTATGTGATCAGCGATGAGGATGGTACGCAGCTGTCCCAATGTGAGTGTGTCGGGAGTGGGTGGGGCTTGTTTGGCATGTAGGGCCGGACAGTTGATCAGGACACATCCCTGTCTCTGAGCCACAGGCCTCAAGTATGTAGTCATTCCACACAGAACACCTCTGAAAGCTGCACAGCGATCCACAGAGACACGCAAGCCCTCAGTTGTCACCTCACAACCAGCTACTGGCAACACACCGCTCCCACGGAGAGAAAGAATCTGACCCAGGACTGGCGAGGGAACCTGCACACAAACACAAAAAAGACTTTGTAAACCAAATTATTAATATATACAAACTCACACATACACACATAAATGTATACACAAATATCTCACCTACCCAACAAGTATTGGGACACCTTACCACCGCACCAACAAAGACACTGCATTTAAATACATAGACTTTATTTGAATGCAGGGTCATTGCAGCTATAACAGATCACACTGTTCTTGGAAAGATTTCCACAAGATTTGAGTGTTTCAGAGGAAATCTGAGCCCATTAATTTTGCAGAGCATTTCCGAGGTCAGACACTGATGTTGGACGAGAAGAGTTGCTTGCGATCGCTGTTCCAGTTCATCCCAAAGGTGTTGGATGGGGTTGAGGTCAGGGTTCTGTGCAGTCCAGTTAGGCTCTTCTACACCAAACTCATGCAACTATTTCTTTATCTATTTTGCTTTGTACACCAAGGCACAGTCTTGCTGGAATAAAATTGATAGCATGGCAGTCCAAAATGTGTTGGCATGCTGAAGCATTAAGATTGCTCTTCACTGAAAGTAAGTGGCCCAGTCTAACCCCCCAAAAATAGGTGTATCCCAATACTTCTATCCTTATAGTATACAGGTATATGCAAACACACACACACACACACACACACACACACACACACACACGATAGATACCCATTCATACATATGCACAAATGTTACATACACATACTTACATGCACAAACACACCTTATACACTTGTAAACACACATACACGTACAAGACAGCAAATGTAATGGCATTATGATGACAACAATGACAATTAGTGTTAACTGTCTCTTTTATTACGTTATAACAACACCATAATGCCACTGCATTGATGGAACCATTGACCCACATCTCTGTGGTTAGTGAAGAGTTAATAACATTTTGCCGCAGGCAGCAAATGTTTGGTCAATAATAGCAATGTCAACTGTCTGGTACATTCAGCAGCACTTTTAACAGCTGTTCTGCAGAACAAATGAATAAAAGTAAGGATAAGTAAATAGCATATGAAACAACTGCAGTCCAGGCAGCCGTCTGTGGTGTTCTGGCAGCCCCAGCATGCATCAACACCACACCATGCTGTCTCCATCTGCTCAATGGGGTTATGCCTCCACCACGTCTCTCCAAACCTCACCTGTCCGTCGGCGTACAGTGTGGTAAGGACCGTCCTGGGTGCCAGGAAATCTCTGTTTCTCAGATTTTTGGCGCTGCTCTCTTTGAACCAGAGCTTGTCGCGGTCACTGGAGCCCCTCTCCACGCTGTCAGGGCGATCAGCCTCGGCTTCACTCTCCGCGTCCCTCCGCAGAGACAACCGCAGGGCTTTTACGGTGGCGGTGACTCGAAACGGGGTCGTTTCCTCGGTCTCCATCCCTCACAGTGTAAACATGGACCCCCTGTCAGTCTTAATCATGCAACGCAGGACCCTGACACACCAACGCTGCTGTGGAGGGATTTCGTCTGTCGTTCACACACCCGGAACCTTTTTCGTGATGCAACTGTTTCACACGTTTCTCAGGAACGCCCTGGCTTCGAAAATGCGCCATGTTGAGTGTGGCGCGGCTGTGGGGAAACGGTCAGAGAAAGAGAAAGAAAGGCGGAACTACTGTAACATTGGTTTGAATGGTAAATTAGATGTACGCCACAACAACACGGTGTAACTGAAGTTTTTAGTCTAATGAAAGGGAAAAAACTGTTTGACCTTCTCTCGATATGCTGTCGCTGTGGGAGCATAGTCTGGTTCAGACCTTCACTCTCTGAAGTGTTTAAACTGAAAGCAGTGAGATGAATAAACGTTACTACCAGGTTAAACCTGTTTGAACTGTGTAAGGAAGGGCAAGGTAATGGCCTCTGTTTTGTAAAAGATTATCTGGAAATCTAAAACTGTTCAGACACTCTTTAATTAGTTAATTAAAGATATACTAAATACTTTAATGTTTAAAAAGCTGTTCAGTTGCACACACCAAAGCACAGTTTGTATAATCTTATTAGAAAGTCATTGCAAATTGAGCGGCATGCTCTGGAGCAGTTGCATATGACCCTAAAGGCCCAATGCCATCCATTTACTACAAGCGTATGAAGCACCCTATGATTGTAAAGGAGTGGAACTACGCCTTGTGAAATGATGGAGCAGTGTGCAATACCTTTAGGATAGATTAGAGTACATTTTGTGGTGTAGAATCAATCATTCAACACCAGGACCAGATCTCACTAATGCTCTTGTGGCTGAATGCAATCAAATCCTCACAGCAATGTACATTTAGTGTCAAGTCTTCTCAGAAGGGGACCTTAGGCCGTTACTCGGGATAGGTGGACTGATACTGAAATACCTGTATTTCTGATCCTGACGGCTGTTTCTAAGAATTGACCTTTACATGAAAATATTGATGCTGTTTTTTTAAAAATATCTTTATATTAATTTGTCTTTAGTGAAAAGTAACAAAATATAGATTGTAGCAAATAAATCACCTCTTATTCTCATACACCCCTCCCCAACCCCCACATGATAAAAGGGCTACCCAGATGATAAAAGCAAATAGACAATGTGGTGTGTTTGTAATGAAATGAAATGACAGAGACAGTAACTGCTTCTACATCATTTATTGAGTAGCAAACATGCAACAAACATTCAGAGAGAACAGCCCAGTCAGTCTTTTGTTGCTAGAGACTGGCTAAAAGAAATGTCGAGAGTCAGTGCTGTATGGACGTTTGGTAGATTTTGATGTCACTTTTGGCTGACACGAAGTTCCCGGTGGCGAATAGTATTAATGGCAATCCGGGAGAAAACGTGTCATTCTGCAGCAACATCAGTGTCTTTTTAAGTAAAACTAACGACATATAAAATAATAAGCATGATCAAATTGTATTTTTCTCTATTTAAAGGTACAATCACTGGCACATAGGTATCAACAGATGACTCCACCGTAAGTGCAACTGTGACCTTAGGTGACCTTCACTTTTGTCCTCAAGAAAACACCTTTTGGGCAAGTACGATCAGCCTATTCATCTCTCCACTCAGTCTTCTCTGTACCTAAAACTTTATATATATATACATATATATTTAAATTAACTTTCCAAAGTTAATGTCCAATAATTGCATTTTTTACACACACGAATACACATTTTTAAATGCACTCAAACCTATTGGTTATCTGTAACTACACTCAAACCTGTTTTACTTAATTCCAGGCTTGCATCAATAACAATTATCTGCAGAGAAGTCACAAAGTGCTGCCACAAAGTGTTGCGAGAGAGGAGGGAAACGGAATCCACATCCAGCTGTCCGTCAACGTATCAGCTGCATTATGGGTTCCGTTACCCACCCAGCCGCTGAGGGTCACGTCCAGCAAGCATTCAGAATGAGGGACTGGGTATCACACATGCTCTTTAAACACCGCTCTTTCATAGAGCTCTCTTACAGGTTTAGTACAGTATTATCAAATACATGTAATTATGCAGCATGCGAGATACATACGGTACCCATAAGTTTTGCAGTTAAGAAACAAATACGTGGATACAGATGTCCACAAATTCTTTAGATTGTTTTATCAGCGTTGTCATCAGTGTCTTCATGGAAGGAGCGAAAACTTGTTTATTTATCTTGCTTGATCTGCAGTTGGTTAGGAGACTTGAAAAACCTGTTTTACTATCAGAAAAGAGAGAGAGACAGACAGAGAGAGAGAGACAGGGAGAGGGGTTATTGAAAGTAAAGACAGATTGGAAGAGAGATTTAGGAGTAAGACAAAGATAAGGTTAACATGAGGAGTAAAAGAAGCATTAAAATGGAACTTCATTCATGATACATTACTATAGTAACACAAACACACATTTCAAAACTGAGACACTAATACATCAAGAAGCTAGAAGTACAGGGAAATGAGGATGAAAAACGTTCACACTCTTTTCACACTGTCACTCTGTCTGTGCTCTTCTGCGCGGAATAAAAGCAGAAGCTGGAGCAAATTGCAGTTAGATGTGTGTGGGCGTAGTGAAGCGAAAGAGAAATAAACCCATACTGGTAAAAGTAGAAGAGACTGGAGAATATCTTTAAATCGACAAAAAATTGGAAAAAACGAACAGTAACACGGACAAGCATGGCCTGCTAAGATTAAAAGAAAGTTTTGAGACGATGATTGTTGTAGAGTGCAGGCTTTACCTGTCCCGGCCAGTCTCACTTCTCTCTCTCACTCTGTCTGCCTCTCGACTGCGCTCCTGCGTCCCTGTGTGTATGTGTATGTGAATGTGAGTGTGTACGAGTATTTATAAGTGCTCACTTCCTCTTCAGAAATTTGAGAAGTGTTTTCACTTTCACTTCTTCACTGGGCTGCCCACAGACACTCCTACTGGCCCCCTCTCCTATCATCCTTTATTTTATATGCTTAGAAAATATGGCTTTAAAAACTTACGTAAACATTTTCTTTCCTTAATGGTTCCACGAGATAAACCCTGGCCTAATATTCTGTGCAGATTGGTGCACGTTTGTGTCCTGAATGACTGCATTGAAGTGAACTAAACTGAAGTTAAAGCTACTAAACAGACTACAACACCATGCACTAAAGCTGAATACAGTTAATTGCAATTAAACACAATACTATACAGTACAATACTATATAATCTAACAAAGTCCCGTACAATACTAATCAGTACAAAACAATACAATATTGTACAAGAGCACCTAGTACAAGACAGTACAAAATAATACAGTATAGTACAATACAACACAATAGAGTACAATACTGTACAGTACAGTATGACACAATATAGTTCAATACTGTACAGTACAACACAATATAGTACAATACTATATAGTACAGTACAATACAAAACAGTACTGTACAATAACTATACAACACAAATCAAAGTACAATACAATGCAACACACTACAATATAACACTATTCAACATGATAAAGTGCAATACACAGTAAAGTACAAAACAATACAATATTTTACAGTACTATACTACAGCACAGTGCAAAATAATATAATACAGTACAATACAAAACAGTACTGTACAGTACAATACAATACAAAACAACAAAGTACAACACAATGCAACACAGTACAGTATAACACTACAATATATACAATGCAATACACCATAATATTATACAGTGCAATATTATACAGTGCAGTACTGCACAGTATAACACACTAAGGTATAGTACTATACAATATGACACAGTGTAATACAACATAGTACAGAACAAAATGCAGTACAGTACAATACTACAGAGTACAGTACAATACTTTACGACACAAGGCAGCACATTACAATGCAACACATAACAATATAATACTATTCAATATGATACAGTGCAATATAAAGCTGTACTGTCTAGCCAGTCTTAGGCCTCATCAAGTCCATTAACACACAAACAACATGTACTCTACACAGTAATATGCATATATCACTAGATATATCATTTAGGAGTAATAGATTATTATTCTAACACAGTCAGATATATGAATCAGATGAGGAACAAAAGATGCTCCTATGCACCTTTTTGCTAACTGTTGTCAACCCCAGTGAATGCCCTGAGTACAGAAAAAATGACACTTTTATGTAAGGTTATATGAGTTGTTGTTTTAACTTAATTTACATTAAACAGACTTACATGGAAGCCCATTTCAATGAATGAAGTCTAATTATTATAATAATGTTGAGCATTATTGATTCAATTCATATGAATAAAATATAACGTCTCAACGGTTCCCAAAATAGTATTCAAGATCTAACATTGTATTCATATTGAAACCATGTACATTTGAAAGTGTTTTTCTGCATAAAGCTAGATAATCCAGTACAATGGCCACTATATGTCATTGTTATTTTGCATTGTGACGTTTTTCATGTTATACAAAATTCTGTGCTCTTAGAATTCAAGTAAATAAGCAGGGAGAAAATATTCCAGTCACAGGTTGGGAATAAGAGAACACCTCGTTCTCCATTACCAGCATGCACAAGTGTGTTGCGAGATCAGTGAGCAGGCAGCTCATTTCCAAAATCAATTAGATATTCTGTTTCATTTAATGCAAGACACCTGGAGTCCTTGACAACCTGTCCAGGTGCTGACATGTCCTTGTGTGTCCTTCACTGAATGTGTGTGTGTGTGTACGTGCCGCCTATGTCTGGAAAGTCCGGTGGTTTTGGAGGTGAAGGCTGGTTCCCTTGAGACCCACAGGCTAAATGAGGAAGAGCGTTGCCTTTGGTGAACGGATTTGATGGCATATGGGGTGCAGACACTATTAACCTGAATGTGCAAGTCTTGCATATTAACACATTGATGAAATCCTTTGTGTATGTGCACAAACACTCCATTTGTAGGTTCTAAATGGTTTGGAGATCTTTCACAACAGAAGGTTCTTCTCTGTTTCTTCGTCCAAAACTACATTAAAAATGTTGGCAAAGGCCGATTTAGTTCCGTCTCACAGAGACGTCAACCACAGTACTACTTCCCCTTTAGCAGATCATGAACTATTCTGACAAACTATTTTCTCAGAGTTTGCGCATCATGTGACTGGTGTGTGTGTGTGTATGTGTGAGAGAGAGAGAGAGAGACAACGTATTCATTTGGTCATGCACCAAAATGAAGAAAGCAACAACATTTTAGTGGAAAATATTTATTGTAATGATTACCACACATATGTGATGACTTTTGTTCAAGAGTAATTTCTGTTATGACAAACAAATGGCAAACTTTCCGACAAACAAACAGGTGCATACAAGGACACATGCACAGCGTCTCTCCCTGTTAAGAGGAAAGAAGTCTGGGAAGACGAAAAAGGGAAGTTGGAGGTTTTGAAATGGGCAGAACGGGTGCATAATTGTGCATATGCACCAGTTTGGGTCTGCGTGCAAGACCATACAAAATTTAAGATTGGCTCTTCATACAATGCAGCTGAGTCTAGCCTCAATAGTGTGACTGTATAGTGTCTGTGTTCTTGCCATTTGTTGTCCTCTTTAGAACAGGCGTTTCTCGTAGCTGAAAGACAGAATAAAGATGTGAATAAATATGGTAAACTAGTCACATTACTGGAGACAAAACTGAGATTTCATCAACAACTGCAACAAAAGAGCCAAACCACTTGGGGTCACTATTAATACCAGCACTAAAGTTCCTGCCCTGTAGTCCCAGGACTGTCAATAGAATTTGCTAAACAACAAAGTTGTTTTCAAGATCAGTGATTTATAAAAAAGCATGACCATCTGCATAAACTGTCAAGTTGAGTTAGCATAAGTCATCTCCATAATTACTGATACCCTCAATAAAGAATATTTTTTAAAAGCTCAATCTTAAACTGAACATTTAATTGGAGTAAACTTCCTTTGACAAAATTACCACCATTTTTGTGGGCATCATTTGTGTATTCTATTATATTCTATTTACAAATACACACTTTTTGTCTGGTGTATGTCTGTGTGTGTATACCTGTGTAGGCTGTGCACTCCTCCTTCCATCTGAGCAGATACGGTTCTGTTTTCAAATTTTAGATCACCAGAATACATCATTGCCCTGAGAGAGAAAGAGCGAGAGAGAGAGAGAGAGAGAGAGATTAAAGAGGTAGGAAACACTTCAAAGAGATTTAACTTGTAATAGTGATCTTTTATGATTTTATGATGTTAAAATGCTTTGTTTAAAACAGTCGTTAAACACCTATGCAGCACATCAGAGGTAACTACAAAACTTTACAACAAATAAACTGTGCATGACTGTTACGTGTGTGTGTGTGTGTGTGTGTGTGTGTGCCTTTGTCTGTGTCTGTGTACCTGAGCTGCGTTAGACTCTTGGCTCCTATGTCCTGGCAGGAGTGCTGTATTCCAGCATGGAGGTAGGGAACAAACTTATGGATGGAGCCTTTATCCTGAACTGCTCCTGATACACCCTGAGCTACTTTAATCTTATCGCTTTCACTGAGAGAGACAGTGACAGAGAGAGAAAGAGAGAGAGACATAAATGACATGCACTTTACCACTTGGTCATTACATTACAACGTTCAGGTCACATTACATGAAACCCCCTGGTCAGATTGTTTGGGATTGAGGCTACCAAGTGAAATCTAGTTTTAAAATCATATGAATTTGGGCAGCTCATGATGACCAGACCTCAGCTATTTGTAAAAAGCACTGAACAAATGTTTGTGGGGGAGTGAGTGAAAAAGTAAGTCAAGAGAAGTAATGATAAAAGGCTGAGCACAGTGTGTGTGTGTGTGTGTGTGAGAGAGAGAGAGAGAGAGAGAGAGAGAAAGAGAGAGAGATACCTGAAATATCTGGTCTGAGAGCCAAGGTTTTTGTCCATGGCATCAAGTGAGCCCATGCCCCTGTACTTCTTCAGTCTGATTCCATCTGAAAAAAAATACTCACCAGGGGCTTCACTGGTAGCTGCCAGCAAAGACCCCATCATCACTGAAAAAGAGAGAAAAATATAAATGGTAATTCAATATTTTCTTATAGAAACATCTCTGCCACAATATCTGAATCACTGGCTGGGTGCCTCACCTGTGGACGCCCCCAGGGCAAGGGCTTTGGCGATGTGCCCAACGGTCTGAATGCCTCCATCTGCAATGACGGGCACTCCGAAGCGGCGAGCGTACTCAGACACTTTATACACAGCTGTAGCCTGTGGCCTGCCACACGCCAGTACTGAGGGATATTAAAAGCTGTCAGTCTCTTAGTTGTATGGAAACAGCTCCAAACTAAACATGGTGAATCAGCATTTAGGTGTTGAGCAACACTGAACTTTTACAGTGTCTTAGATGGGTCTCAAAAAGTAGCAGGTTTTGAATTTGGGTTAAAAACATTTATTTCCAAGATTAAATGCGCCGACAACTGAGCTCTAAAACTGGCACTATATTGTACACTTGTCCCACACACACACACATCCACACATAATGTTCTCATCAGTGACCTCTTTCCCAGTCTGACTCAGTTTAGACTGCTTTAGAACTACTATGAGCTGAGGAGGAGGACCAAACCCACCTCTTCAACAAATGAAAGATAATGAAGTTTGCAGTGAATGTTTGCAGTGAAGGTTCTGCACTAAAATAAAAAGCATGAGCGATGTTTAGATGGAAAGGGAAAACGTAAAAAAACAAAAACATGGGAATATGAATAGGTAAAATATGCAAATGTTCAGCTGATGATCAGTTCTTGTTAGATCTGTCTGTTAGATGTTTTATGTGCAGTGGTAGCAGTCTGCTCCACAAACAGCATCAATTAAGCTTTTTTGACAACCTTTCCCCACCCCCCCAACCACAGATTAAAGTGTGAAGAGCATTCATATCTGCAATGACTTGACCATTTGCGTTTTTGAGGGCTTGTGGGTAATGAGGGCAGAGTGAGAGGGGTTGTCAAAGATTATGTCTGACAGGTTAGTCTGACAATTCCAAGCAACCAAAACCCCAAAAACCCAAACATCAGCAACCACTACTACTACTGATGCAGAGCCGTTAGGCAATCAGTGCAGCAGGCTGTGAAAGGTAGCCGGGCAGAGTGTAGTACTAAGTTGGACCCAACTGATATATCTTTTGTCTAATAAAATTGTCTGAAGTTAATGTTCCACGGACTTAATGGTCTCAATGGAAGAACTAACAGCATTTACTGTTATAAACACGCTGCTATAATATGAAGATTTTATGGTTTTACGGTCTTATGCACATCTTTATCTGAACGTGCACAAGGCTGAACTGGTGAATCTGACCCAAAAATTGAAACAGAAAAAAAGATGCATCCAAAAGTTTAATTTGTAAAGAAAACTAATTAAACTAATAGACAGAAATCAACAAAACTGCTATACAATCTGAAAAGCTCCAACCCCAGCATTACAATATTTAAATAATTGAAGTGTTTTACACCGTTGCTGGTTTTGATTTGGAGAACCAGCAATGATTTGTTGGTTTCAGCTAATTGGAAATCAGATCAGTCGGCAAAGCACTGTTTCGTTAATCAATGGGTCAGTTTCATTTTTGTCTATATTAAATTATACTAGCAGATGTTATCAGCTATTTGACCTTAAAAAATCAGCAGCAAAATGCTTTATATCGGTTGGGCCCTAGTACAGATCCAAAAGGAGCTCTGAAAGGGGTCTCAGGACGGACTTACTGGAGTATCCCGTTACAGTGCTTGGGGTTTTGGGGCTGTGGAGCTTTATATCAGGAGGAATACTAAGCGGAACTATAAAGAAATAAAGAAAGAAAGCAGGAAACAGAGCCAAGCGGATGACAGACATGATGTATGGAGAGGTGACGTCGAGTTGGATGTAGAGAGATAGAAGAGATTGCAGTTGAAGGGATGAAGAGAATAAAGTAGAAATGATGGACAGCAGAAGACACGAAATAGTAGGAGACAGAAAGACATGAGACAGAAAAAAAAAGACAAATGTGAATATGATCATATTAAACAAAAAAAAGAAAAGAGAAAAAGAGGAAAGAGAAACAAATAGAAATACGTAAGGCACCTTAGGAACTGCCCACAGTAAAGCAGTAAGACCTATACACTCCTTAATGTTACTCCACAATTACTGGATAACAGTAGTCTAGTAGATTTGAAGCCCAGTGAGATGTTGACTCCAGGTATTATACAAACTCAAAAATGAAACGGCTGTATCTGACAGAATGAACTGAACAAAAAAAAATGAAATTAACATACCTGGGTTTAGTGGGTGATTGTGATTGGCTGAAAGCAGAGAGGTGTGGGACGGCTGGACTCACCTTCCTGTGTGATGCAGATGGATCCACTGCCCATGCCCACTCTCAGAGCGTCAGCACCGGCGTCAATCAAATTCTTTGCCTGAGCTGCTGTCACCACTGAAATACAAAAAAAAAAAGTTTTCTAGAGATACTAAATCCAGAAAACAATTTTTGTTTAAAAAAAACATTTTTTGTTTTGTTTAAATTAGGCTATGTTAAAAAAGAATGTTAAAACTTAGAATAAACATTAATAGATAAATATTTTGTAAAACTGACTTTTACTTAACTGAAAATTACTTCTCAATTGTTCATGAAACAATTAAAGATTTGGATTTGAAGTTTTGTGGAAAAGCAAGGTTTCTTTGATGTTTGGCTTTTGCTATTTTTTGTACAACAAAACAAAAAAAAACATGTTGATAGAAGGCAGATTTTATGTAAATATAATACATTCTGTAACCAACAATGGCATGAATCGTGTTATGTAATTAAATATAATCAGCATAGCAAAAATGACACCTGACTAACTGTAATGTCACATCAATTTCTCAACATTTAAAAAAGAAAACTGCTACTAAACAATATGTACCAAATATGGCTAAATTCTGCTCTCTAGTGGTTTGACTCTGCTACTGCAGGCTGAGACCGAGTGGTTCACAAAAATAGCATTACTATGCTAGAGCAAGGAACTGCAGACTTTATGTCAGATTGACCTTTGTGATCAAAAACCATGTTACAGTTCCTGTTTTAACAGTGATGACTAATTGCACGACAAGATTTCTTTTTACCTTGCAGAAAAAAAAATATTTAATTAGTAATTTGATAAGCTGCCCACATATAATACGGTTGTATAATGTTTTGCATGGAGGAAACATTTGTGAATTACTTCCCTACCTGAAGTGTGGCAAACAGTATTATCTGTGCAGACTGTATTGCTTAACATATTAAAGTGTGTGCTGCACAGAGACACTTACCATTGCCCCCTACAACCTGCAGGTTGGGGTATTTCTCCTTTATGTATTTAATCATATTGATCTGGAAGATAGAATTTCCCTGGGAAGAGTCCTGTTAAGTAAAGAAAAAGAAATAAAACAAATATTCAAATATTTAATAATCTGAGTGCACATAAAAGCGCACACACACCCACCAGTACGACCACATCCACACCGGCCTGCACGAGTAAGTCGAGCCTATATTTGTCATCGTTGTGTGTTCCTATAGCAGCCCCACACAGCAGCTGCTTGCGAGAGTCTTTAGAGGCCAGCGGGAAATCTCTGTTCTTTTTCAAGTCTGTGCGAGCGATGATGGCCACCAAACAGCCCTCCTCATTCACTATGGGCAGCTTACCTGAGGAAGGATTAAACCTAATGAGTGTTTGTCAAAGCTATGATACAAAGGCAGAGCCTTATACAGGGATTTAAATGGTAACCTATTTCACTTTAGGCTTATTCATCTCTTATTAATAAGTAAACATCAAATTATAAGTAATCATCAAATTATAAGTAATCTAAGACTGCACTGATACGGTGCATCACTTGTTTAAATTTTTTACTCTATTTATTTTCACCTTTTTTACTTCTCTGAAGGATCTCATTGGCCTCTTTCAATGTCACTCCAGCAGGAGCTACAACAAGATCCTCCCTCTTTGTCATCACCTGAAACAGAAGCCCAAAACATGAGAATGTGACCTTAGCAGACGATACTGAATGCAAGTGAAAGGGCAGATTCTTACATGTCAGTCTTTGTTGTAATAATGTAAGTAAAATGTTGTAATAAAGTAAGTAAAATGTAATAAAATATCAGTAAATTTGTAGTAAATTTTAACTGGTGTAAAAAATAAAATACAAAAAGGGTTTAGATATGACAGCGAAGTTATGTTTCCCTTTTGCTCCTCTATAGACATTTAAATCCCACCTCACTGAGTGGAAGGTCATGTTCTGCCCCCTTCAGGAAGTCAATGTCTCGAGATGAGATGATGCCGACGAGGCGGCCGCCCATTTGGCCGTTGTCTGTAATGGGAATGCCGCAGAATCCGTGCCGCGCTTTTGCCTGGAACACGTCTCGCACACGCTCGCTGGGACTCATCACCACGGGGTCTGTAATAAAGCCTTGCTCGTACCGCTGGGAGATGGGGTCGGGGAAAAGGGCGATTATAGGAAAGGGGACAGAGTGAATCAAAGGGGAAGAAGGCAAGGGTAGTAGCTATTAGGCAGGGAGATACCACAGGGAATCACTAAAGGCACACAACACAATATCACCACAATACGCGAGGCATCATACGATTCTACTTTGATTTTTAAAGCCTGATGTGCAAAGTATTTCAATGACATACTGATATAGGAATCTAATGATAGGACTATTATGATAGTTCTTAATGATAGGAACTATTAATGCAGTAGCATTACTGTTTAAATAAATGGCTCACAAACTTTTTACAGTTCTGTATCCCCTCAGACATTAAGCATCCCGCTGTGTAACCACTCTTCACACACCTATATACATACTGTATGGATGGGAATCCCCAGTCACCTTCCACTGTGACATTAAAATAATATCTATGTATCGATTTGATATGTGAGGTACTGTAAATATTGTGATTCCAAATATATTTTATACTATGACTAATTTCCCAAATATTTTTGACAATGCTATAAGGCCTCAGATCTGTGTATAAAATTAGCAAATTTGTGATGAGCTTTGCTTGATCTGAACGGCTAGGAATCTTGTTCACGCCTGTGTCCAGTGTTAGTTGGCGGCTGTTGGCAAAAGGTTTATGTTTCTCAGTCTCAGGATATCTAGAAATATGTGCCTTTATGTTTGTCCTATTATCACAACGCTTAGCTTTTGCACGGTGAAGCTTCTTTTTACCATTTAAAATTTGAAAGGCAAAGTTCCTCCATTCATTGGATTTAAACTGTGGAGGAGCAGCTCTGCTACGTCGTCTGCCATTCCTGTTACAGCTAAAAAAATGTTTGATCTCCTACTACTAAGGATGCTGTGCTGCCTGCCGTGTGCGACTAGTTTTGATCATGCCCCCTGTAGGACTATAGATGAACTACAGTATTTCTCCACCTCAGATTCAAACCTACATAATTTATAATGCAACAAAAATGTGTTTTGGGATCAGTGCGGTGATGTATCGTTGCATAAAAGAATTGTGGTATATCGGTAATTCCCCTCCCCCCATTTCTAACATGTGGCAGCTGGTGGCCTAGTGTTTACGGAGTTGCCCATTCAATCAGAGGGTCTTGGGTTCGAATCCCAGAACTGCTAGCAGCACCACTGAAGCACCCTGCCATAATTCATATACACAACATAGCAAACTACAGCTGTCATAGTTATGACATTTTAGCTTACATTTGCCATAAGAAATTATGATTAATGATTTTGTTCATTCTATGCACAAGCCTAAACTGGCCAAATTGATTACGTCTTGCTTGTTAATTGCTGACAGCTCCCGAATGAGGTCAACACCAGTCAAATATAAAAACATTTTTGTCTATTTCTAAAGCTATTCAGTAATAAAATATGGGTACTTTAATTATTTCCTCATTTTACCCAAAGTATTGTGATACTATAGTGTTTTTTTTCATCCACACTAAAGGAAAAATACCACAGGGAACCACTAAAAGTAAAGCAGCAAATATGAGAACAAAAGAAAATATAAAAAGGTATGCACTTAGTCATTTAAAGAAAGACATACAGAATATCCACAGATTCAACATGATAACTAGTAACTTCTCAACAAGAAAATATTTGATATGGAAAACATGAAAGATTAACATTCATTCATTTCTATGTACAGCAGCATTTAGACACATTTTGTGTAAGACTGGAAACATCTACTGTGTCTCTCTAATACACAAACATAATACATTTTATATTATACTGTGTTGAATTGCTGTTATTCTATTGGTTGTGCTTTTACTTTATTCTCTGTCTGTGCTTTTGCTCCTGAAACAATGCAAATTTTCCCACTTGTGGGACCAATAAAGGGTTATCTTATCTTATCTTATCTTGTCTTAGAAGAGGAGAAGACATTTACCTTGACCTTCCTCACTTCATTGGCCTGGAATTCTGGTGTGCAGTTATGGTGAATGAATCCAATACCGCCAGTCAACTACAGGACATAAACACTTTAAAATAACAGATATAGCTGGTTGACAGTAATAAATGGACTACTTAGCATTGCGTTAATACCATAGTAATTATACAATCATGTGAGTGAGAAGGCTATGCTTGCTTGTTTATATTGTGTGTGCAATTCTGTCTCTCCCTTACAGCCATGGCGATGGCCATTCCTGACTCGGAGACTGTATCCATAGGTGAGGAAACCATTGGCGTCTTCAGTGTGATATGTTTGGTCAGTGCTGATGTCAGGTCCTACAGAGATCACAAACAATATTACTCCACAAAGGGATCATTATTGAATAAGGAGGAACAACTCCTTATTCATAAAAATTGACATGAAGTTGGGCTAATTTTGTGAGCTTAGTTTCCCTTTATATATATACGGTGGAGGGCTGAAAATACATTTTGTAACAGTAACAACCTTTATTCATTTTAGAAAAGTGTTGATCTAGGCACTTTAATTTGACAATGGGCAATACGATCAATATGTAGCAGCATAACTGCAATACTAATATCTCAGCATATTGTTCAGCCTTAGTTTGCAGGTCAAACTGTCAGACCCTCCAGTACTTACCACCTGGTCAGCTGTGAAGTCAATGTAGCCTGGGAGAATCAGGAAGTCACTGAGGAAAGATGAGAATTGGGATGACCTTTTATAACATACTGTCAGGAGGTTTCCCAAACACACCATAAACTACACGGCACTGGCTATCCGATCTTCCCTGAGTGCTTGAGGTCAGTACTGCCCTACAAAGCCAAAGTGCAGTAACTACGCAGTAACTGAGAAAAATTGCATTAAAGTTTTAGTATTAGTATGGATTTTGTAGTTGCTGCAATTTTGACACCATAATTTCTCTGAAACAGGACAATTTTCTCATAAGACAAAGGAGATGTTCTAAACCCCATTTGTAGTGTAAGGTCAATTTTGACTTAATATGTACTTTGGCTTTGTAGGGCAGAGTAGCCCACCTTTAAGACATGCAAGTTGAGCTGCAGAGAAAGCACGTGTCTATTGCTCTAATTCTGAAGCCCTTTCTGGAATAAAGGGACCGCTGACGGAACCTGTAACGTGAAACCATGCTTCACTTGGGAAGACTCTGCTGCAGTTGGCGTAGCCATGATCAGCAGATAAACAAACATGAAACCCTCTTGCAAAAGTGGTGATAACAGAAAAGTGGAGAAAACTGACGTTGGGTTACAAGAATAAACACCACCCTCAGTGAGGTGTGTGTGTTTTGCACTGCTCTGTCTTTCACAGGACAGGGAATGCTGAAAATGGAAAGACTCTTTCTGTGATTAGTAATTTAGTTTGTTTAATGTATTGGCCCCTCATAGTCATGTTTGAACACACCACAGGACAGCATACAGTGTGAATAATGTAATTAACTCATTCTTCGAGTGAAGCAGTGAGCAGCCAGCAGTGCAGCGCCTGGAAAGCGATGTGTGGGGAAAGTGGTGCCACTGGTGGTCCTAGGATTCAAAACTACAACTTTCTGATCGTAGGAGCAACTCCCTAGCTAACCTTCCAGACCACCAGATGCAGAGAACATGCTTCACCCCAAAACACATAGTTTGTAAGCAATGAATAACAGATGTTTTAGGCTTAAACATTCCACCTAGAGAGTCCAACCGGCCAATTCTGACATTTACCTGTGCAACTATGTTAGCTAATAGCCCAGCTGCGCTTTGTAATAATTAATACAAAATACAATATCATACTGATGCTTTTTTTTTATTATTCATTTTGACCATTTGCCGCCTGTCACCCAGTAGTATGTTGACATTACAAATAAATAAACTTCACTGAATAACAGAACACAGGTCTGAAGTGTCAAAAGTAACTCACAAATACTGCTTTCTCAAAACTGAACGTTCTCACACATTGTGAGCAAAAAATATTCAACATTTACTACAATACTGGTGTCAAGACAAGCAGGGGAAGTGAAGCTCCGTACTTATATGTCAGGCCGTCTCCACAGTTGAACAGCTGCTGCCCCGTCAGTCCGTCCTCAGGTACATAACCCGTCTGTCCACAGATCAGGTAGTCTGCCATGGTGTGAAAATAGAGAAAATAACTTAAACTTTTAAAACGAGAAGTGGTGTGGAGGACGGATGAGTGATCTGAGTGCTGCAATCCAACACTGCCGGCAGAAAGTCCACGGTTTCACCTTCCTCGCGTGGACCTATCTAATTTTCTAGAGTTTCTGGTATAAAAGCAGGTATTTATTTTCATCTAATCGCTGGTGTAAGGGATAGCCCCAGCTCCGTGGTGTACACTGCAACACCACGTGTCTCTCTGAAGCACGACCTTGCGCTCCACGCTTTTATATAAACCACGCGTCATGTCCGGCTGAGCCTCCGAGCCTGACAGGCTGCGTCCCAAATCCACTCTGCACTAGAAAGCTGAGCTGCACTCACTGTACTACTATGGCTTACTGTGTTGGGATATCAGTAAACCACTGGTTGGTCTCACTTGCTGCTGCAACAATGCAAATTTCCCACTACAACTACTAAAGGATTCTCTTATCTAAATAATCAATATGGTCACACTTTACACACTACACTGTGGTTTAGTGTGTTGGGATATTCGTATGGTAGTATTTGGTTTAATTAATAGTAGCAATAATAGTCATAATAATAAATAGTAAGACCATGTCCCAAATACACTTAACACACCACAATTCTGCACTGCCTGTATTACTGTGGTTTACTGTGTGGGGATGCTAGCATTATAACACAGACACACAAATAATTTGTATAGTGTATTTTTTTTTTTTCCATTGTACTGTTGGGTTGTATAGCTTTTATCCTATTGGTTATGCTGCTTCTACTTTCTTCACTTGTTCTGTCCACTTGCTAAATAGACTACTCCCTGTAGTGTACCTTTTTCTGTACACTACTTATTGCACTAGTATGCAGTTTGGGAAGCGTCCATGTCAAAACAGTGCCAGCTCTTGTTCATTCATTCACGTGGTGTCACTTTCCTCTCCAGTGCATGGTTTTTATCACAGGCCCCAGAGAGTTAAACCCTTACAAGTATTCATGACGTAGTTTAAAAAAAACACGCCCTGCTGTGAGGTCGAGAGTAGGGTGGGCTTTAGCTCTATCTTGAGCACACATGTTCAGATCAGGGGGCACCATGATAGGGTTTAAATTTATCTCTGCCACGCAGTGCTGACTATATTTGGCCCGCGTGAACTGACCTGAAAACAGGGCTGAGCATGCCATGTGTGTTATTGAGCACAACGCGCTTGTTCTGAACATTCTCTCCCTACTTATCTGGGTGGACTATTCAGGCATGCAGACAAACACTACATGGACAAATTGTTTTGGGGCACAACTATTTTTCAGGGTTCAGGCTAGGCCCCACACCAAGACATTTTGGACGTTAAGTGTCCAACTTTGTGGACATGCCCAAGGTCCATTAACACATGGTTGGAGGAGTTTGGTGTGGCAGAACTCAACTTCACCAAACACCTTTGGGTTGTACTGGAAGGGAGATTGCAAATTCCCCCAGAAGCTCCAATATCTTGTGGGAGGCCTTCCAAGAAGAGTGGAAGCTGTTACAGCTGCAAAGGGAGAACCAGCTTCATATTAGTCTGTGTTTAAATGCAATGTCATTAAAGTCCCTGCTTGTGCAATGATCTGGCATCCCCACTTTTGTCCATATAATGTACTTCAAAATTTCTGTACAAGTTTACAAGATACAAGAACATGTCCTATTCCTGTGGATGCTGCTCTTCTCAAAGATGATTAACTGTCTCTAAACCACTATACGTACGATATTAGAGATTAGAATTCATGTATTTTATGTAACATTGCATACGGACACCCATTATCTATTGCTGATGAATGCTATGGATTGAGATAAGAACATGGTTCCACATACTATTTTTTTTTTTTAAGTATAAAGATCTTGTAAGTGGTTTCTGCTCAATAAATCAATGGTTGCTTTTCTGTGATGCAATTTTTTAAAGGAGACTCTGTGAGACCTTTCAGGGGGCGTTCTGAAGTGCTGTTCAAACTGTTGAAACTTTGTGGGCAGTATACTAAAATCAGTGCCTTTTCTCCCTCATCTTTCAAAGACCGCCAGCCAAACATAAAAAGTCATCACTTTCCATGTAGACAAACCAAAGAACAAACACACAGGACTCAAGTGTCTGGTTTAAAAACCTTCTCTCAGTAACTCTATTTCTGTATTAATGTACAACCGTTGAAAATTACAGCATTTGTTTTTCAACTTTTTCATTTTTTTTTTTTCAATGATCTATCAACAGCCATTTTCCAGAAAAAAAAATCAACTCAATGTGAGAAGAAAGAAAGAAAGAAAGACAGACCGAAAGAAAAATAGGAAAGTGATTACTTGGGAAAGAGGGGGGCAGGAGCTAGATATGCAGTTAGACTGTTTTAAAGGAGTGTTTTAACTGTGTGCATGTGCGTGTGGGTGGGTGGGTGCGTATGTGTCTGTATTTTCAGCTGATATAATGATGTAAGAACGGGGCATGTGCCAGGAATACAATCGTGCTATTCGGAACCCCTGTAGCTGAGAGGGCAAAAGAGAAATCAAGCAATAAGAAAGAAGTGGGGAGGGAGAGAAGGATGAACACAGGAGAGAATACATAATAGCAGGTGGCCACAGATGTGCAACAGGGAGATGGTAAGAGAATGAGAAATAGAACTAAGCGGAACGAAAAAGAGGTGAGGGGATCTTTGGAGAAGGGATGTGAGGAGAGAAGAGAAACTGCTGCTGGTGGGTCGGACGGATATTCAGGTGTCGTGGAAATCCTTCAGCAGTGTGCGCCTCCTCTGCTCCGCAATGTGCATCTGATTCTCCAAATCCTGAGATACACAGACACACAGTTGAGTTAACATGTAAACAGATAGGATGATGGAAGAAGCAATACATGCACAGACAGAATAGAACATGAAGGAATAGGAGCTTCATTTGTGATGCATCGCTGCACAAATGGACATCGTGGGCGAAAGTGTGTGTATTGTCAACTGATTACTCATAGTACATACTCAGAACTATGCGTTCTGAACGCTTACGAGTTGTAATGTGTCAAAAACGCATTGTCTATCATAAATGAAGATAATATATGAGAGAGAGAGAGAGAGAGAGAAAAAGAGAGACACAAAGAGAGAAAGAGAGAGACAGAGAGACACACTTCATTGTTGAGCACATTTTAAAGATTTCCTTGCTCACAACAAACCAAGCCATTACTAGCAGTAACTCTCACACATTCCTCAATGAACTCAATGAGAAACAGACTAAAGTTATCACAGAGATAGAAAACTGAAATCAACATAGTAAAAATTTCTACCTATGGGGAAAAAACCCCAAGTGAATGTATTATAGTATGAAAATATTCTAAGAGTTATATAATGATGAAGTAATAACATAAAATAATATAAATATAACAAAAAAGCTTCCTTGGGAAAATATAGATGAAAATGGCATTTTTCAGCATTGAAAACATGTTTTAATGATCTGTGGCCCTAAATTTTTATGGAAGACCATTTCTATTGATTAAACAATATTAATTTCACACAGAATCAAAACCTGGCTGCATGAAAGTGAAAACTAGAAGAGAAAACATTAAAAATGAAATGATATTATATGTACAAATAATTTGTACATATAATTCAGGTTACTCTGAAACATTCAGAAAAAAACTATGTAATGTTTAGTGCAGATATAGGACAGGACAATTAACTGGTGAGGCTTACCACACACATACAAAAAATTATGAAATTCAGATTTGAGGGCCAAATGTTAAAAATCATAAATATTAAGTAACTAAAGTATTACTAAAATTACTGAAGTATTTGGAATAGATGTAGATAATCTTGCAAAGTCCCATTTATTTAACATAACACATTTTTATTAATTTATGTATTTTATTTAATAACTATGACATTATCTGTTAGGTCCTAGGGGAGTTGGTATGGAATAACTCTTAATTAAAGGGACACTTTAGTTGCAAAAAACTATCGCTACATCTGTTAACAAGCTTGGCAAAATCCTACAGTGGTGTCAAATAAGTCTCTAGAGTTTTGGGTTTAAAGATGAGGAAACAGTCTTGTAACAATTACTGCATACTTGCCTGATTACTCAGGCTGACTGATCATTTTTAATGTGTTCTCATCCACTGGGATAAGACACATTTAAAAAAAATGCTCATTAAGAAATGTCACATAATTTGGGAATATAACACATTTAACGGTGGCAGATGGCATGATCTGGAATTTGAACCTGTATGTCGTCATAAGAGGAAACGTTCACCCCCATTTCTCATGCTTAGCCCGCCCAGAGAATTTCGCACCCCTCCCTTAAAAAAATGAACTCCACAGACTGTGTCTGTGACAGAGACCACTTTTTTTTTTTTACTGTAGAGGCTTGCAAATGAGTAAAGCATTGCAGATGCTCGATATTTATATGTACAAATGAGAACAAATGTATTTTTTAGTTCCTTCATGCGAGCCACTGAAGGACCAGTGGGTTAATTTTATTTTCTCTGGAAATGCGCAGACACAATATATAGCAGATCTAACTGAATGAAAATTAATCCTGGATCAGTATAAACTCTCCATGGCTCAGCTACAAACCTCGGACAAGTACGTCAACTTAACGCTACATAATTTTGTTACTTTGCTGTATGTAGGGACATAGCTTTTTACCCTTAGAATGTGGCTGAAACATTAGCTCTGTAGCTAACAGCCCAGGCCACGGTCGCAAATTTACAGATAGATAGCATCAGATGTGTGTGAATGGTGTGTGAACTGCTATTAGTGTTATGGCGCACGCGGTATCTGCCTTTCCCCTCATTGAAATGACTATGAGTGAGCACGCTGGACTCCACCCCACCCTCCACCTTACTCTCCCTTGCTCCTCCTCATCATCATCATTTAAAGCTACAGACACAGAAACGGTGCACCCTCTGGAAAGGTCATTGTGTGTCTCATTGAAGTAGCTAGAAATCTGCACCAAGGCTGAATTTCTTAAACTTCAGATACAGTATTAGGGGATTACTAAGACCTATATAAATGAATAAAAAATTAGTATGTCATGGAACCTTTAATAACAAATATTTACATGGCAATTAATCACAAGCCAAAATGTTAACATCAGGGCTTATCTTGAAGGTGTTTAGAAGAACTACTTCTGTGGATGGACCATGTTGTTTTCTTTTCCATTAGCTGGCTAATGCAGACTTATTACAAGGATCTTATTACAGTCGCATTAGCTTTAGTAACGAACTTCAGATCATCACTACAATGGAGAAAATGGCTTACTGTAATATCAGAAATTACTGTTCAGAAGAAGTAGTTAACCACTAAACGGAAGCAAGGGAGCTGGCTATCTGCAAGTCTTACCCCAGTTTGGCTTTGATTGTCTGGCTAAAAGAGTAAAAATATGTCTTTGGCAACCATTTTGTGCAGAATAAAGCTAGAATCATGGTTAGAGTAATACTAAAGCTAGCTGGCTCTATTGTGTAGCCTAAAAAACAGTGGTTATATGATGTATTTACATAATGCAAAATTATCAATCAAATATTTACTTTCTTGCAAGGAACTAACCAAGATCCGTCAAAAGTTAACTAAAAACCTGACCAGAGTTTGTACAGCAGGGGAAAAAGCACATTAAACATCCCACTCACCCCTCTGTCGGTGGCATTGAGCTCTCCCTCTCCTCTCTCGTAGCTGTCTGCCCTTTCCACCTTCCACGATAGGTTCTCGATCTCTGCTTCCAACTGGGCTTGCTGGTACTCAAACTGTAAACAAATCAAACATTAACTAAATATTAGACTAGGAAAACTCCAACAATCATGAGGGGAAAAAAAAAAGGAAAAAAAACCAAAACAAAAACAAGTAAACAGGCACTATAGTTAGTAACCTTGGACTCACCAGTTTTTTGCGAGGCCCAGACTCCATGTAGTAGGCGTAGGGGTAGGTATACTGCAGTGTGTAGCGACACTATAAAGGAGAGGATAACAAATCTCATTCATGCGTGATGTTGCATGCAATATCAGCTAAGAGGTATTATTTCAGTAGCAAAGAAAATAACTATAATTACTGCAATCTTTATATATACTGGCAGGGTTAAATAGTTGACTCAGATTTAAGCTGTTTTTCAGGTAAGAAATAGTTGTGGACTTCTTAAGCACTGATGTACGT
>JBBPDB010000017.1:12893603-12903752 GCA_037974465.1 Brachypetersius altus | reverse complement strand
TAGACATTTACACACACACACACACACACACACACACACACACACATATATATGACTCTGCTGCCTAAAGACATATAAGACTTCATCACTTTGATTCTGCCTTCACATTACTGCAGACCCGTCCTGTTTCCAGCAGACTGGGCATCCCAGCTCAGCCCAGTCTGTCTCTCCCAGCACCCTGCAGCACTCCAGCCCTCCAGCCCTGCCTGTCCCTGCCAGCCCAGAGACAGTCCTCCCGGAGAGCAGGGCGCTCAGAGCTGCTGCGGCTCTCAGAGAAAAGTGAACTGACCGGGGGCGCGCGCGCGAGAGAGAGAGAAAAAAGCCAAACAAACAAACAAATAAATAAATAAATAAATAAAACCAAGAAAAGCAGTCAGGGAGTGTGAGAACGAGTGGGGTTGGAGAAGAAGGAGGGATGTGAGGAACTCACGGGACGCCGCGAGAGCCGCGGAGGAGCCGCTGGAGAAGATCCAGAAGATCCAGGAGATCCACAGGAGGAGTGCCGCGCGCCGCATCCTCGCGCTCAAGACGGGGTCCGGAATCTCTCTCGCGCCCTCAGAGCTCCCCCTCTCCTTCACCACTCCGGACGGGGCTCGAGTCTCTTCACCACGCGGGGCTCCTCGCGCGCGACTGGAGCGAAGCGTGGCGCGCGGAAAGCGTCTCAAACGCGCGCGCGCGCGCACGGAGAGAACTGCTGCAGCGTGGAGCTCCGGCGGCTCCGTGCACCTCAGCGCGCGACAAGAAGCCACGAGACCCCACTCGAGCACCGAGCACGCGCCACAATTCAAGCCATGACGTGAGGGTCTCTGTCCGAGGTACTGAAGTTCCAGAGCTGCTGCCTCACCAGCCCCCCCAACACTCCCTCCCTCCACACGGCCCATATAAAGGCAGGAGAAACAGCGCCCCCCCTCTCCAACTCACAGTGGTACAGTCCACTAAACAGTAGTGCGGTCCTTATGGGACGAGGTGGGAGGTGAGGGGGATCTTATGGGCACCAAAAAAACAGATTTCACTCACGACTGGATGGGATAGGATTCCCCTCTGGACCCAGCTCGAATTTAAACCTGAATCAGATAGGAACATTTTGTGAAAAAGTAAATAAGCTACAATAAAAATGATGTGCTGATGGGGTGAAGCAGTCCTTGCATTCCTTTCTCCGAGAAGGAACCTAGAGAAATAACATGAGCAAGTCTGTATTTTTGCAAAATATCTCAAGGCAGAGGAATGATGCCAAACACTGGACACTTTATTAGAAACACCAACCACTCAATGGCCACTTTATTAGAAACAACTTGAACTGCCATTCATTGATTCTAATATTAGGAATAGGTTACATTTTTACTCATTGGCCACTTTATTAGAAACTCCTTGAATTTCCACACATCGGACTTTGCCCTCAACACCAGGAATTTGCCCTCATTGGACAGTTTATTAAAAACACCTTACAATTTCAGATGTTTCTAACAAAGTGGCCAGTGAACGGAATTTCAGGGTGTTTCTAATAAATTCCAGTCCCTGGCCACTTTATTAGAAACACTCACTGTGTACTTCCATTCCCTGGCCATGCTGAGCTCAATCCTTCTTTATAGGAGCAATGGATAGAGGAGGGTTAACACAAACGGTGCGTCACCAGATGAGCCACAGTCTCTATCTGCACCCTGGCGAGGCGGCGCTAACAGAAGACGGGTAAAACTGGCTGTAATCCGAACGACTGCAATTCAATTAGACGATCTGTTAACTGATTGACTGGCTCTTAAATAAAATACCACAATATAAAGCACACGCTTCAGTGACGGCCTCCCGGGGGAGCTCTACCTGTGGTACTTTCTCAGAAGAAAAAGTGTTTTGACTTATTCATTCAACACACAGATTGCGGAGTGCTTATTTGCCCGCATGCTTTATAAGCTTACCTCTCCTTCTCCCAGCAGACCCGGTAAGAAACACCATCTGTGCAACTCGAGCAGGAGAACAGCCGGCGCTTTCACTTTTTCTTCTGGTTCAGTCAACCCAAAATTACGATCCGCGCGCTCCAGAAAAGTCATGAACGAGAGAGAGAGAGTAAGAGAGAGCGACAGAGAGAGCGAGACAGGTTTAAAACGGGCGCGATCCGGAAAAGTCACGAACGAGAGAGAGACAGACAGACAGACAGAAAGAGAGAAAATCTGTGCTAAAATATCAAGATGAAAGTCATCACAGCTTTCGTAGTACAGACCCAGCTCCCAACCCAACTTTGTGAATAGATTAACGGCGATATTTTTTTTTATCGCGCGATGAAGAGTCTCACATAACCGCAGCACGTTAACGCTGATAACGGCCCACCACTAATATATATATATATACACACACACACACGCACACACTATGTATACAAAATGAACATGCTATGACATGCTATAAAATTTACATGTGTGAAAATATGTATGCGTGTACTCACGTCTTTAGTGTGTGCACTGATGTAGTTGGCCGTCTCAGAGTCATCTGCACACTTAGTGAGCCATTTGCGGATGGTAGCGCAGTCTGTCGGGGCGTGGTACATTTGTCTGCACTTAAAACTGGATAGAAAGCAAGACACAGAACACACTAACAATGCAGTACAGAGAATAATCCTTTGTGTTAAACAGAATACAATGGAACATTAAACACAAATACAAAGCATTATCTCTATTTTGTTGAGAACAGGTTCATGGTGTTTAAGACTTAGAGCAGGGGTGTTGAACGCCAGTCCGGGAGGACTGTAGTCCAGCATGTTTTGGTGATTTCCTTGCTCAGAAACACCTGGTTCACCTTGCAATTTAATGGTCAGTTTTAGTGAATGTGTACCATCAAACTGTGCTTGACACCGGCCCTCCAGAACCAAAGTTTGACACCCCAGAGCTAGAGAGTGTATCTACGTACCAGAAGACTTCACCGCAGCGACTACATTGAACTCTGCGAGCTCGAGGCTCCTGCACCTTTATGACTATTGGACAATCTGCACCAGGACACAACTGCAGCTGGAAATGACTCTATATATGAAAAATTGGGAGGGGAAGAACCAATTAGAAGAAGGAGAGAGAGAAAGCAAGGCCAGAAGGAGTGAACATTTAATCTCCAGACTTTTTAAACATGCATGTTCATTCTGAACATATCTGCACATGTATAAAAGACTATTTAAAAGTGCTGTTCAACAAAAATACTAGACAACAATTTTAGTATCAAGAGAGAATCAGTATCAGACACAAGTAAAAGTATCATAATGCACCCTTCTAAGTACACTACAGCATATTTTTCATTTAGTGTCTGCTGACACAAACACAAGCATCCACAGACCTCTACATAGTCCCTGAAGAGGTAGCGTCTGTATTTTTCCTTCAGTTCTTCGCTGGGCAGCAGGGACAGGACAAAATCCTCTGGCATCTTAAGAGAACAGTCCTGCGCCATGCATGAAATTCCTACACACACAGAAGCATGCATTTTAACACTTCAGACAGCACTTTAAAAAGTCTTTAGAGAATTTATGGGCATCAGCTATGTAGTAAAATTTCCTGAATAAAGACAGGTCAGACATTAACATGAACTGCAGGAACAGAGTGACCCATGCTTCAACAGATACACACATATCACACTCAAAGTTCATTCTAAAAATAAAACAGAAACACTTACACACTGTCTAATACCCCCAAACATTTTCTCGAGTAAGACTGCATGTGAACATGTGTGCATGTGCACTCACCCACTCCTACTCCATCTTTGACCAGCACAGAGCAGTGCTGCTCCCAGCAGGATTTGCAAAAGGAGTGCTGACATGGTACAGAGAGCAACGCGTCTCTCCGAACAAACTGCAGACACACACCACACTGCAATGACGTCCCAGCCTACATGTTAAACACATGATATGGAAGAGTGAGTCAACCTCATAATGCATGTTTACAATGACAGCAGTATTGAACAAAACTGGTTGCAAATAAGGGCTGCATGCTGCAGAAAAAAAGTTTATTACAATTAAATTGCTACAGACTGCAACTGCAAAATATTTAAAACATTTTGCAGTTGGGAAATGCTAATGCAAAATGATCCAAATATCATTTTAACAGTTACTTGCCTTAATTACTTATATTGTATCTTAATCTACTCTGGCCACACAAACTCATTAGGATTTGGTTGAGACAGTCAAGATGTTCACAACAAAAAATAAACAAAAAATATAGCATCTGCCCTTATGCACACAACATACAGCCTTTACTCAGAGGTATTCATAAATATTTAATGCTTAAGAGATTACTAATTTGGCTTTTCATTCTGGCAAATTCTGTGAATGTAAAATATAAATGCAAACAAAAGATCAACACACACATCAGTACTCACAGTGAGAGATCTACAGGTGCTTATAGGCTGAACCTGGGCCTCACAAAGCAACTGAGAAGAGTTGGACTTATATCTGCAAGCAGACATAATGCAACATTCATGAGTGTGTGTTTGAAAGCATCACATATAATTATTCAGTGCGTGTATGTGCTTATACTGTGTTACCTGTCCAGTATTTGTGACACTTGCCAGTGAAAATGTACAAGGACCAGTTTGGCTACAGCTGGTGAAATCTACATAGAGGGGAAGGAAGGAGAGTAAGAGGAAGTTAATGTCCATATGCAAAATTTAGATTGGTCTGTATGATCTCAAAGCTTCACTAAGCACAAATCAGGCAAGATGACTTAAAAGTGGAATTTTAGAATTTATGCTAAATCTGGGTTTTGATTCTATAGAACTGATTAACATTCTGATTTGATTAAATAAACATTACATGTAAACAAAATGAACCAAATATGGGCTCTTGGTTGTGATTTTATCACATTAAACTAATTCTATAACATTTTCCTTATTACGCTAAATATTAGGCATTTTAAAAATTACTTCTCATTTCAAATCATCCATTTTGTTAACGTGCCATTTATTTTTGGCACATGGAAAGAGGAGGGTGCACTTTGATGTGGGCAAATTGAATGCCACCAGCACATTTGTTGGATGTTCTTTACAGAACACACAGCCCCGCATGCTGCCATGGACAGATTTAACGCAGCTGAAGCTTTTTTGGGTCTAAGCACAAGACTAAAGCTGAGCTTACAGTAGCACAGCTGTAACATTCCAATCAGCAGTCATCAACAACATATTCAAGAGCCAGGACACACCAAGACACTAATTTCACACTGTAATCTCTCTCAGACAGATATACACAAACCTTTAGGGAGCCAGCTACAAGGTTGACCTCCTCTGTCAGCACTCTCTGGCTCTCTCTATAGGTCAGACAGGAGAACTGATATTCTTCTGGGTCAAAGGCATCAGCTTCCTGTTGCTCCACATCACACTCTACCCCTACGTAATAATCTGCGATGTCACACGGATCTTCATCCTCTGCTCCCTCATCCTCAAAATCTTCCTCGTTGCTGTCAGACGCTTGGCTACTCATGTCCACAGACATAGCCCTCAGGGCCTACCCACGCTTGTACTGACTGCCGCTCTCCACCGATAAGTGGCTTCCCCAGACTGGACCACGTATCCCAGGGGGGCTTGGCAGCGCTCAGCAGCAGCGGAAGAAACAGAAGAAGTCGCACTCCCCGTCACTCATGGAGGAACCAGAGAGAGAGATGAACTGATTGAGACAAAAAATATCTGAGAGAAGCAAATAGAGCACAAGAGAGTTGAAAAAAGGAAGAAAAGAAAGAAAAAAGAAAAAGAACTGTGTTAGTGTTAAACAGCAGGTTCATTATTGTCTTACTGAAATACAACTCGTAGCACATCTTTTCAAAATCAATCAAAAACTAAACTCATTAACAAGTAGGTCAATCTGCTACTTTGATATTACTCATCCAGAATTAGAGGCAAATGAGGACTCTTTAGTTGCAATTTATCTGTTTGACGCTATCGTTAAATGAAACTCATGGCACATTACAGGTTCATGTTGGACCCTATAAATCACAACTGTCCCTGAGCTGCTGAATCGAGGCCTTTGCTTTTGGCGCATGAACTGTCAGTGTAACTCTAGGTGTTTATCTCTCTCTCTCTCTCTCTCTCTCTGGGGTCAATGACACATCAGTAATCCACAGCTGCTGGTCAAGGAGCCATTCTTATCTACACACACGTCTCGGCTGAGTTCCATCTTGCAGGGATGTGTCTTCTGACGCTTTTTGTAGGTCAAAACATTGTTTACCCCATAAGTGAAAGGGGGACATCACTGAAGAATCAGCAAAAACTCGCAGATCAAGCTCACTCACGTCCTCTTAGGTGTATGTATGCTACAACTGTCGCCACATAATTCCTGTTGAACCCAGGCCAGCACACACGCTTCAGATATATGGACGGGATGAGCTGTGAAGCTCTAGGGAGTTTGTTTTCGGTGGAGGACGCCGGTGCCTGTCTCGGTCCGCTGTGCATTCCGTCCGCTGCTATTTATAGCCCTCGGCACACGGTGACACACATAAAGAGCCCAAACAGCTCGGTTAGAGATTACACTTTAAGTCGGGGGAGGGATGACACACTGAGAACTCACCGTATCAGTTCGGTTTGTTTATATCAGCTCTCCTAGCTAACGCTCACTTAGCCATCGACACGGAGTGCAAATTCGAACGAATAAACAAAACACCAGCATATTTTAAATGAACCAAAGCCCTTGTAAATAACCAGGGACAGGGGGGCATTTTTTAAAACCTGGTGGTATTTCCACGTTTTGAAGCTGTTGTTGGCAGGGAGAAGGGGGCAGGTTTGGCCCCGGACAGACGCAGGCTGCCTCCGCAGAGCCTCTCACTTCAGTCCGCGGACTCGGATGTAAACAAGGCCGTTTCGGTTCAGTCGAAAAAGTCATGCGGCAGAGCGACGCAAAGCACACGTTCCCAGTTAACGCACATGCTTTACTTTACCTAGTTGGAAGAGTCGGGAGGCCCCGTCGACTTTGGATGGCTGTGAATTTCCAGGAGCAGAAACGCTGCTGCTCAGACACAGCCGCTGCAGGGCGGAAGATAGAACATACAGGAGAGAGGGGGTAGGAGAGTGGCGTCACTTCCGCCAGCCAGTTTGCGCTCCATAACATTAGATAGGTTGTAGGTGAAAACACCTGCTTGGATCTGCTGCAGCTTCACTACAACATTATTCAGAACATCCCGTCATTCAGCCTCATGTTCTTACTCTTTCACTCCACTCCTCCAAGGAGTATCATCTTGCACTTACTTAGTACTCCTCCCTGGTTTTCACACTGAAACTTGAGTGTGCCCCAAATTGCAAATCGCTTTGGATAAAAGCATCTGCCAAATTAATATTATGTAATGTAATACTGGTATTTATCCTAATTGTAAAATAATTTCTAGGAAATTACTGCTAGCTTATATATGTTGTGTATACTGGAGCCTCCTACAGCTGCAAGACGTCCCATCACATGAGCCTCTAGAAAAGTGGTCAACATTGTGTCTTAAACTATGTTGAAGGCCTGTTTACACTTGGTTTTACAGTGCCTCTCAGGCTATCAGATCACAATAGTACAGCTAAGGCATCTGCTCGTACTGAAGACATAAAGATTTTAACAGTACTCTTCTCTTTTTCAGAGTTTCAGGACAGTGTAGAGTCTGCTAAATGAATGCAATGTAATGTAGTGGTATTTCCTGGTGGCCTGGTGTTTAGGGAGCTGCCCCTGTGGTCATGGGTTCAAATCCCAGCACTCCATGTGGCACCACTGAGGTACCGTTGAGCCAGATACTGTCCCCACACACTGCTCCCTGGGTACCATGCCAGTGGCCACCCACTGCTTCACTTGGTGAATGGGTTAAATACAGAGAAAGAATTTCACATTGTGTGCTGTGGTGTATTTATGTATAACAAATGGACACTTACACATTTACTGGGGCACCTGGTGGCTTGGTGGTTAGGGAGTTGCCCCCGTGGTTATGGGTTCAAATCCCAAGCCTCCTAGTGGAACCACTGAGGTACTCTTGAGCAAGATACCATCCCCACACATCGCTCCCTGGGTGGCTGCCCACTGCTTTACTTTTACTGTAGTAGTGAATCACATTTTCCTTTACATGCTGTTGTGTGTACGCAACGTACCTGGGGAAGAGTTTGCACTAGGATGCAACATGGAAAGAAGGCAAGCTGGCAGAGGCAATGAGACAATTTAGGCAGTGTTCTCCTGGGAAATATTGGGTCCTGGCCTTCATGGGGATGTGACATGTACAATCTTTGACTGAGAGCAGACACATTGGAAAGAAGAAATCCAATCAGCCATTTGAGATCTTATATCCACCAATATCAGTAGTATATATCATATAACTTATGTCAAAAAGATTTATGACCCTGTCATCAAACATGCCAGCTGTCAAATTCTGACATGTGACAGATTTATAATAGTATGAGATTTATGAGCGTGGGGACTACCTGGTCTTATCACCCCAGGGGGGTCCCCACATGGTCAGTGATGTGGGTCTATTCTATAACGCCCACATGGTCAGTGACGTGAGTCTACAAATATAACGCTGACATATATCTATTCGGTATATATATATATATAGAACAGTGTTTGAGACGATAACTGGTCTAACAGGATGGATCACTTAGAGGGTCTGGAGCGTACGCCACCACCGGCTTCACGACCCATGTTTGCGAGAGATACGGATGTGGTTACAAGGAGTAGGAGAAGGCTTCCCAGAACAACGATGATGGATCATCTTAATCGTGAATTACGCTGTGCGCCGAAAAGACCAGGACCTGTCAGCAAAGTGGGTGTTCTTAATGATGTGCGGTGTGCCGGGGCGCAATGGCATAACCGCAACGGGATTGTATGCGAATATATCTTCTACAAAAAGGAGCGTTGTGCAAGATTTCTTACAGCCAAACGTCCTTGTGAAGGCGTCCCAAACATAATCATAAACCGGCGTGCTTATGAAGGTCCTCCAAACATAACAGGACACATATCTTTCTGCGCCGAAGATTGGAAAACGTTCAGGGAAAGTATCTGGAGTAAGTTTTTACGAAGCGGTGGTTATACGAACTTCCACATTATGTGGGATAGTAGCATAACAGGAAAGTACTACTCTCTTCATTACCTCTTCAAACTTTCTGTAGATGTCACACCCACCCTGACCATATGTAGTGGCGGGCCGGAGCTACGAGAGCATCTAAATACAACATCTGTTGAGCAAGACGAACTTGCAAAACACACAAATGTCACCTATACATGGGATGATGTTTGGTCGTTAAACCTAGTATTTATTTTGAGGGTTGACAAAATGTTTAAGCGATTACCGCTTTTGGCTGAGTACGATGACATAAGTGTCAGCCTTTTCCCGGACACACCCAACCAGTATGGGCGGAGTCGCACCTCGGCGGGGTCCCCGTCCGTCCTTTAAATCAAGACGCTACCATTTCAGACTCACTGTGACAGCCCCGGACTGACATTCAACACCTGCTCGAAGAACCTGCACATCAAACCCAGATGGCCTGTCTACCACCCGACCTACTAGTGGATGAAGTTGCTCTGGCAGAAGCGTATGATGATACCTACGATCTGTGCGACAAGCTGAGGGCCTCAAGCTTACTGCACGTTGAACAGGATGACGCTATCGATTCGCCTATGTCACCGCCAAGCTGTGAGAATGTGGATGGATGTTTTCCACCATCTGTTATGAGAATTGTAAATGCGTGTGTTTCGGTCATACTCCAACACATCATTGATGAAAGACTCAGGGAAACGTGTCATGGATGCAAAGTGGACCACCCCAGCCAGCGGCAACATTCATATCTCTATGATCCAGAAGAGTGGTTTCCACTTTCAGGATGTAAAACAGAGTCTTTTCCAAGAGGGACCTCAGCAAGCCATCGCACATGTCTTGAATGTGTATGGTTTGGAAGATGTTCATTTGAAATGTTTAATTCTGTAGGGAACAAAAACAAGCACATACATGCCCCAAAACTATTTTCACTCAACAATCCATAAGAAAGATAACTGTAGTCAATGACAACTGTTTTAAAGGTCAAACAGAGGAAAAAATTATGGAATCACAAAAATCTGAGGAAAATAATATGGAATCACCATGCACTTTGCGTTTCTAAAACAAAAACCTGTATCTGATTACAACTGCTAATTAGTCTGCAGTTAAAAAAGAGTGCTTGCACACATTAGTGATGTGTTGAACC
>JBBPDB010000017.1:12881478-12893503 GCA_037974465.1 Brachypetersius altus | reverse complement strand
CTCGCGGATAACTGGTTCTCTCTGCCCGACTCTGGCTGGATCAGCAGGTTGCAGGATGTGTGGCGCATTATACACAACAGGGACGGTCTAGAGTGCCCTCTGGTGGACAAACTATACAACGCCAAACCCTCATGACATGGTTGAAGGGTGTTTTGTCCATTTTTATTTTATTTTTGAAATATTAATTTATTGGCCATTATAAACGCCGATACCGATAGTTTGGAAAATGACTAATATCATTTTATAATTAGTAATATTACAAAGTATAAAATACTGCGCACAAAAATACCATACCACCTACCTAAACACTGTTGCACACCAAGAACACCCCATTATGGCAACAGTAATCCTTAACAGCAACGGCCTCCTTCAGCAAAAAATGTTCAGAAATGGTTTGAGGAACATGGCAAAGAGCTCAAGCTGTTGACTTGGTGTACAGATTCTCCAGATCTCAATCTGAGTGAGCATCTGTTGGATATACTGGATAAAGTAGTCCAATCCATAAAGGCCTCACCTTGATCCTTACAGGACATAAGGGATCTGCTGCTAATGTCTTGGTGCCAGACACCCCAACACACTCTAGAAGTCTTTTAGAGGCCATTCATCGATGCATAAGAACTGTTCTGGCAGCAGTAGGGGGAGGTTGTAATGTTATAGTTGATCTGTGTATACTGTAGTAGCATATAATTAAAGCAGACATAAAATACATTGTCATGGTTCAGACTTACTACAGCAGCACAGTTGCACTAACTGTAGAAGTACAAGCACTATACAGTGTATAGATGAGGTTTTTATGCATTGCAGTGGGGCATTTAAGTCAAACTCAGTCTACATACAGAGAGGTGAAGGTTTATGATTAAAACTCAGTTACACAACATCTTGTTTATTAGCATTATTTTGTTCTACAAAAATATAGTTTGACAAAAATATTTTGAAAATAAGCAAAGATCAGTCACAAACTTTTCACAAGAACAGTTCTTTTGCCTTTCATGCCTCAATGAAAATGCTTTTTGGAACAACATTCATTACAAATCCAAGACATTTTACAGGTTTTACAGGTTTGTGAAGTTGTTTAAGAATTGTACAGGAGAGCCTGGTGTGTTTGTTTAACAAGAACAAGAGATATAAGGCAAATGTACTAAGAATACAACCTAAGATACTTAAAGGTGACAGTTATCTGTGAAACCTGAACATCAGTAGGTACTGCAATAACATTACACGTTTATAACCAAAAGGACAAAATTATATTTCTTACTCAGATGGCATCACTACATTGGAATTTAGGGAAAGAGGAGTGTGAACAAACACTAGACATTCACAACCAATCAGACATCCTTCTTCACAATGAAACTGTACAGGCTGCAATCAGTTGGCAGATGCTGACACTACCTCATGGCAGTTCTTGGAAAATAAGTTTATTTCCAATAGTTAGCAATGCAAGTCAATTCCAACCCGTCTGCTGCCATGACACTGGCAATAAGTAAACACTGAATTCTATTATTATAATATGACTTGCTTGCCATGTATATTGCGCTCAAATTACTGGACCCACTGACCCTTGTTAAAGTCTGCCATCACTGCAAGAGCTCAGAGCCAGCCCAGTACTGCCTATTTACTTCTGTACCTTTACCTCCCAACTCTCTACTCCTTTCAGTCTCTGCCAGTCCAGAACATATTGAATCTATGTTCTCCAACAGAATCAAATATTGGGGTTTTAACTGAACCAAGTGTTGGGGTGGGTGCCATATGAGGGACTGTTCAAAAACATTATATTTCCAGACGCACTGATCCAGAATGCTCAGCCTCCAATCAAAAGAAACAAACACCAAGTAATACAATCAAACAAAAATGGCTTAGTTGGTGAACCATACCTGTGTTTGACTGCTGTGGGGATTTACAACAGAGCAGCACAACTGTGGTCCTAGAAGATTGGTGTCCAGCACAGTTTCACAATTTCATACTAGATTAAACTAAATGTTTAGTGGTTGTGCTTGTGTAGGGGAAGTAGAATTGTGCTCCATTGATCTAGTACATTCTGTAAACACGGACATGGGTTTATTTAGATATTCACTTCTTATGCGGAAACATTTTAAAAGAGCCAAAATTTGAAAGGGGGTCGGGGAATGTCTGATGCAAGTCCCTTAGAGTACCTTTAAGTAGGAAGAAAAAGACCCAACAGAATGAATGCACTTGTTACACAGATTTGGAGGGACTGTTTGTTCTGTTTGGAAACAGCAGCAAAAATATTTGTCAGTGTTTGCACCCAAGTGGAAAAGGCAGCATAAGTATTTATGTGAAACAGTTATAACACCCTTGGCACTTACATGAAGACAGAGAGAATGAGAGTGGTTCACATGGTTTTTTCAAAAGGGAAAAGATGTTTCTCTTGGCCACGCCTCTCTCTCTTACTAAGAGACCTCTTAGCTCCTCCCTCTTCCTGCACCTCCTGCCTGTTCTGTGGCCATGAAGCAGCCAGAGTGGGCGGGGCAGTATGAGCTCCATCGTCATCGTCCTCTCCGGATGACAATCCCCCAGCCCCACCTTCGTTGTCCTGCCCCAACCCAGTGCCCTTGGCTAGGCCCTGTTGCCCATAGCGACGCTGTAGCCTCTCTTTGATCAGCAGACCTTTCACCAGCAGTGTCCAGTTCGACAGTGCTCTCTTCTCACGTTTCTATAACAGCAAACACAATATATTATTTAAAAAAAAAAAAAAACACATATTAAAGATTTTTCTTGCTGCAGCAAGTTATGATTTTAGAATCTGGACCCTTCTATGTAAGAACAGATTTGCCAGCTCAACACATCAAATTTTTCACCACAGGCATCAAATTAGGATGGAGTAAGAAATGTGCTCCTGCTCCAACCTGCCATTCCTTGGTTAGACAACATAAATCTTCTAAACTGTGAATCCTATACAAAATCTATTGTGAGGACATTAGAATACATCATAGGGACAGCTGGGCAAACGTACATTTGTCAAAGTGGCACAATAAAATCAGAGAGTGCTTTGTGTTATAGTAATCCATATGTTCTAATTCAGTCTTCGGACATTTTACCCATTAGCGTTCATAAAAGATGTGTTTGTCAAACTTTTGTGAAGGCAGCCATATATTACAGAGTGTAGGAACTTCTTTTTATATCACAAAGCATTTAAACCAGACACAAGCATGCGCACACACACCTCTTGGTCCTTTTTCTTTTGTATCTCTTGCTCGTTTTCCCAGGCAGCTTTCAGAATTTCTTCGTGCTCCTCACACACAATGTAGCCATCAGTGCTGAGAAACATTCATCAAACACATTAGATGCCATGCGCATTCACACACACTCTGAAAGCTGTCTATTCAAACCTTTTTTTCATTCTATTCATTCGTGTTTTCACGCACACATACACAGACTTACACAGCGTGTGCGTATCCTGCATGGTAATCAAAGCCCGTTACTGCGGCAGCACAGTCCAGGTCGAGTTTGCGGGCCACTCTGTGCAGGTTGGGCAGACGCACGTGCACACACCCAACTGGCAACATGCATTCTTTAAACATGTAGACGTTTCCAAACTCATTACGTGGAACCTGCAAAACACACACACACACACACGGCGTGGTCTATTTAAAGTGTGTACCTGTAAGTGGCCTAAGGCCTATAGTAACATTCTCCCTTCTCAAATGTCCCCCACTGCAACTAAAAACATGATTTTGATTTCTGTCAGTTCCAAATTAAATTAGTCAAACTAGGGTCTAACTAGGGTCTCACCAGTGGAACAGCTCACTTAGGTGCATCTACCTACATTCTGAAGGGGACAAAATTCAGATTGTACCATTTTAAATGATTTTTAAAGAATTTAACATTATTGTTTCCATCCAACATATTATAATGAAATATATCACAGTATTTGCTGGGTTGGAAAAATAATCGAAATAATAGAACATTTGTTAGAAATAATTTGACATTTTTAGGGCTATTTTCTGCTACATTTGCAGCTTGTTGTCAATTACAGCATGTAGCTCAATCTTTATTTTGACTTCTGTGTTTGTACATTATTTGAATACATCCTTTACACTGTGTGAAACCTTCATGGTGAATGAAGTAATGAAGTAAGTGAATTATGTCCCCTTCTCACCTTGCCATCAACAGCTAGAGGAGGCTGGTACTCCTCAGTTTGCCAGGGGCCGAACAAGGCAAGGTCCTTCTCATCCTTACGCTCTGACATCATCCTAGCTTTGCGCGAGCGGTTTGAAAAGCCCTTGACCATCTGAAATAACAGGAGGTTTGAGAATCATCATTTTAAACTATTCATGATCAAAATAAATGCAATAAATAAAAATGGCCTCATTAATAACAAATGAATTAATGCATATAGAATTTTTCAAGCGTTTATAACTGAATATGGTACATAATTATATAAAATTAACAGTTTGTTGCTATACACATTAAAACAATATTTACAAAATGAACAGCTCTAGTGTCTTAGAGACAGTGAAGGACTTGCTCCCACCTTGTAGGGCTCCTCACCCAGTCGGACAGTGCGCGCTTCCTTCAGCCAGGTGTCCCTGGAATGCAATGTGTGGACGCAATCCCTAAATATAAAAGACATGCACAAAACTCACATTTCACATTAGGACAAATACATTACAAAACATTTTATAGCATAACTCTCCCATTATTATGTTCCTTCTTAAAGTGTTCATAGGAGCAGTAAAGACCCAAATGGAAACACAAAAGAATGCAAAAAGTGAGTTTCGCATAATAGGTCCCCTTTAAGTAATTTATATGTACATTATATAAATAAGTAAAGGATATATATACTGGTAGTTGGTAAATAGATCTTTGTTTATGGCAGAACAGTTTAGCGCGTGCGTATGGATCCCTTTGCTCAGCTCTTTGCTAAACTCCTGTAATCATTTTATTTTTGTTGCTTGAGCTGGTTAAGTGGAGAGACACTGACTGTGATAATGAACATTGTGAACAAAACAGAAGTCTCTGAGCTTATCAGCCTGCTGCGTTACCGTGAGTAGATGGCTTCTCCTCGGCAGTAGCCCAGGATGGCTGCAGTGCGGGGGTACAGCGCTTCGTACTTCAGCAGGTGTCTCTCCAGCGCATACAGCGGGTGGTTTTTGTACTGAGCTACTGATGTTGGTAGTGGCTTATCCAACAACAAAGCCTGGAGCTGGGGTAGAGGAATAAAAATGTGAAAGTGACAGAGAGAGACACACAGAGATAATGAAATAAGCATAATTAGATGTGAACGTATAATTTGCAACACACTTATGTTGATGACACTCCACTGCAACAGGTGTGCATACCTATGATCAATGCGTCCATACTAATGTTCAAGCTTATTACTTACAATGCTATAATATTCGTTCTGTGAGGTACAGCAAAAATTATAGGCTTCGTTCACATTGCAAGACAACCAAGAAATCAGAATTTTAGACTTGAGTGCTCAGAGCAGGAGTTACGGTAGTAGATTGTAGTTGCATTTGCTTGCATATGGAACATACAATACATTAATGATTGCTATATTTCACAATCTTAATGCTCTTTTTAGCAATAGAAACATGCAACAAACATGACATTAGATTACAATGACCATGTCAGAACCGAGATCAGATCCCATTTACATATATCAGTAAAGCAGCAAATATAATTGTTAATATCTGAAGGGTTGGAAAATGAATAAAAGTCATTTAAGTGAACCTCATAGGGAATACTGCAGGAAGAATGCAGGAAATGGGGCCACTAATATATAGAGACAAGCTTTACATCATGTTCAGCACTAGTTTTCTTGGTGCTAGTGCTTGGTGCATCATTCTGATGTCAAGGACTAAATGGTATCTAGGTATGTTTTACTGAATATTTTATTGAATAACAGCAAGATGACGTTAGGTCACCTGCACCAATCATCGCTCCCCTTTTCATCACTTTGGAAACATCTAAATTTGTTTTTTTACACTGGATGACAGCAGTAATACTATATTTGTCTTTTTGGACTGAAACCAGTAGTGTATATGCCAGAGTAGTATATTTGCATGTAAGTGCATTTGTATATGCGTGTTTCAAATGTTTTGTAGAGCACTGGTCTTCACCTCCTTGTCTTCTTTCTTTTCTCTTTCTGAAACTGGGCACTCGTAGCATTCTAATGTCTCCTCCCACCACTCTGAGTCGATACGCCGACGCCGTGATGATGTAAGCCAAGTGGAGTCGTACCTGGTGCTCAGGTCCTTCAGGTAACCCTCACTGTCCACTCCCACAACGTATGTAATGGGCTGAGTGGCCTGACCGGCACAGAGTTGTGGTTTTCCTATCCCTTGATCAACATCAACACACACCCACTTCATTCCCTCTTCAAGATATACTTCTATCCATTCATCATCTCCTTTTCCTGCCCTTTGCCTCCTTCGCCCTTTGTTTTCCTCTTGCTCTTCTTCATCTTCATCCTCCTCTTCTTTCTTTGCGGCCTTGTTGACTCCACTTGACCGCCGCGGAGCACGACCTGTGCCTTTTCCTTTAGTCTTAGACCTCCTTTTAGAGCTCTTCGGCCCAGAGTCGTCGCTCTCATCCTCGCTAGACAATTCAAACTCCTCCTCCTCACTAGGCCCCTCCCCCTCGCTGCTCTCTTCTTTGTAGGACACTTTTGACGCAACACTTCTTCTCTTGGTGTTTTTTGGCCTTTGTCCTCCCACTGCTTCTTTCTCTTGGTCTTCTCCTCCACTCTCGTTCTTTTTCTTTTTCTTTCCTCCTCTCCCTCTCTTTCCCCCTGCGTTGGCAGCAGATGGGCGTTTGGACCCTGGAGAGACTTTGGAATCTGCTGGCTTTTCATCACACTCATCAGAATTCTCTTTATCAGCAGTGTTGCTGGAGGCTTGTGCTTTATCCTGCAGCAGGAATAAACAATCAACCAGAGGAGGCCTATTAATAAAAACCCAAAAATCTTTACATACAACAAAACAGCTACTATACTGGCAGGATTATGAAAATATCCTGAAGCTCCATGAGAAAATTTGCACTTCACATTTCTGACATTTATGGGTACTGCCAGATGTAAGATCTTACATCATATTGCCTCTATGATGTTTTTTATTGCAGTGTGCAGGACGTTTGGCTTTATGTTAGTTTATGCTGTGAGCACTCCCACACACCTGCTAACACCGCACAACATTTTTATTGATTCAGACCTCTCCCCTCAATACAAACCCCGAATCATCCTGAAACTCACATTTTTGTTGAGGTTTTAGAATTCCACGTCTACCACTGTTACTTCCTATTGGGACCAAACTGTGAACTGGATTAACAGCAGGAAAATGAGGCAGAAGGAAAACTGCTTTGGAGATCCCAGACTGAAGCTTCTGACTTTAAGCAAATGTGAGTAAAATATAAAAGCCATACTTTTTTAGTTGGCGGTTTGAAGGGTACAGGATGTAATGACAGCACCAATCGACAGAATAGTCGCAGTGACCGTAGCACCAACAGGAACAGCTGTAGAGAGAAAAAAAGACACGTTATGCAACATTTCTCTATGTGCAAAGAAAATATACTGTGAGCCACAATATTGTGGAGCGCTATCAATGTTTGAGAAAGACTGCCGAGCATCTGACGCACTATTAGAAACACCTGGTTTTACTTTATTACTTTAGCGGCACTGAGTTACCTGTCTGCATGACTCGCTGCCTGAGTGCTCGCACACAAAGAAATCACCAAGAGAGACAGGATTTTATACACCTAATTATAGGCTGATGATGTGAAATCGTCACCCCTCTTTGTATGTACAATATACGCATAGTTTTTAGTAATGAAAAAGAATTAGTGATAATTATGATAAATAAGTCCTAAGACATACAGTTGTTCAGGGCTCCAGAACAATAACAATACCTTTGACATACACAGCAAAGTTAATATCTCATTACAATGTCCAACTTTTGTCCAGAACATTTGACTACATTTATATAAGTGTCAAAGGCCAAATAAGCGGTCAAATTAACTCACATAGGTCATCTCCTGATGATTTCGTGCTGACAGACACCCCAAACGTCTCTCCAGGACCTCCCGGAGATCCACTCCATTCCCATCAGGGAGTTCAGAGTTTAGCGTAAACGTCATCTTAAACCTGGGAACAGCCAGCCCAGACCCAATGAAGCACACAGATGAGAAAGAGCACAAATTAAAGCAGTCATAATTAAAGTGTTTGATTATTCTCACCACTTCAGAAGCCCCTCCAGGAAAACCGTATTCATACGTTCTCCAGGAACATCGGTGAAGTGGGCAGGAAGTAAAGACAATGCAATGGCCAACAGGTCGGGCTCACAGCAGAGGCGGTTCCGGAACAGTCCATTGGCCAGCAAACACAGCAGGTGAACCTAAGAGACAAGGTCATGACAACAATACGCTGAAACACCAATCCAAAACCAGTTCATAGTAATAAACAATAAAGTCCAAGCCAAATACTCTAAGCAACATGTTGTGCAGGGTAGCAGGTCAGAGCTACACATATATTAATGCAAGCATTCCCATTCTCTTACACTCACACACACACACCTTGTGTGTATCCTCCAGCAGCTCCTTGTTAAAGCGTTTCATCATTCGGCGGAGGTAAGACTCAAATTCAGCTTTCCTCTTCTCCCTGGCAACAGTCACCATGGTGTCATACTTTCCAGCTGTCTTTCACTGATGCCTACTGGTTATACTGGTTGACAGTTTGACAGGTAATAGCATCTGTCTAAACCATGTTTAAGGCATTTACGTATGTGCAATTTTCAGTGATATTGTTTTGGGAAAAAGCAGTTTACTTATGTAATTCATACAAATATTTAAGCAATCACATTAATTTAAATAGGAAAGATTGATCAAGTCACAGCAGGTTCTATTAGTTTTGTCCAAACACACTCACTTCCTCTGCCTCTTGTGCATGGCCTCAGCTGTCTCGATCTCAATCTCCACAGGCTGAGATGGAACTGCAGGCTCCTGCTCTGTGTCCTCCGGCCCCAACGGACCTGCCAGTTCTGAGAAAACACACAAGCACAACAGTTTTCAAACCATTCTTCAGTAAGTAACTAAAAAATAACACAACATTTATTCTGAATTTCACTCACCTTCCACTTCCTCCCACTCCTCATCATCTTCACTCTCAGCACTGTCATCATCCTCATCCTCATCTTTTCCTTTCTCTTGTTTAATCTTGTCGTTCAGTATGGTTTTCTCTGGAACAGTCACACCTTTGCCCTCACTGGAATCGCTCATATCATCAGGCTCTTCCTTCACCTGTTTGCTGTCCTGGAAGTATTTACTTGATTGCCTGCCTGACGGGTCGTCTGCCTTTTTTGAAGCCTTGCATCTGGGTTTTGAGGTCCTGGGGATGTTTTTGGCTCCAGTATTGTTTTCTAATAAAAACAAACAAAAAAAAGTTTAAAAAAAACCCCATCACAATACTCACATATTTCCTTTTTCACATATGTCTCTTTAAACATATCAGTACTGCAGAGACGGATATCACGATAGCGATTAACTGACGATATATTGTGCAATAAATGTATAGATCTAAATTTATACACACACACACGTGTTTTAACGTCATTTTTATTATTGCCACTCAGCTTTACTTGTGGCGCCACAGTCATACACCTCAAACACTCATACACCTCTCTCTCTCTAAGCTAACTTTAGCACTAAATGGAGCTGAACGTGTTTGCAGAGTGCACCAGTTATTGACAACAGAGTTGCACAAGAGCAGTCATGCAAAGTCCCTTCCAGCTGCAGCCTGTAACCCCCTGCACTTCTCCACTTACTCAACACATTAACACCAGCAAATTCCAGATCACCGAACCACACAACATCCTGTCCAGACCAAAGCAAACCAAACATATTCATGATCTACTGGTGTTGGTGACGAGGGTCTGTAGTGGGAGCAAACTCTCTACCTTTGGTCTTCTGCGTTTTGGGAGCTCTGCTCTTCTTCTCAACTTGCTTCAGTTTCTTTGTTGTGGCATTTTCAGCTGCAGCATCTGTGTTTTTGTGTTTAGCCATGCTGCCGACTCGCAGTCCGCCACAGTGCAGAGTTCAACGGTTCGGTATAGATGCAGGAAAGGCCTTTGGTACACACCATGTGAAGCTACTTATGTAACCCCATTCACAACTTACAGTTACTCAACACACCTCCATCCTTTCATAACACCGACACACAGCAGTCTGAAGCTGGAAGTCTCAGTCAACGTCACATCCCCTTCCTACAGGCTCTAGACAGTTTCGACCACTAGAGGTCAGAGCTTCACCAGATTCATACAAAATAATACATCAGGCCCAGAGCAGTGCATCCCAGACCTGGACTACCCCCTGCCCTAACATGAAAGAGATTTTTATTCACTAACACAGTTTTCCAACCTTAGTCCTTGAGGCACATTGCCCTGCTCATTTTTATGCCTCAAGGACTAACTTTCTATAATTGTGGTAGAAACCCCACTTTCTACCATTGTGTCCTTCAGCAAACCACTTAGTTGCTCCAGGGGGGCTCCCTGTAACTAATGATTGTCGTTCTGCATTAGAGTGTCTGCCAAATGCCATAAATGTAAACATAAATGTAAATGTGTGTTTTTTCCAATAGAGCTCAGGAACCCAAGGAATTGCACTTGTGATTGCAAGGCTGTAGGTTCGAATCCCAGCGGTGCCAACGGCATCACTGCAGTACCCTTAAGCAAGGTATGGCCCAGCACACTGCTCCCACTGCTTCACTTGGGTGAATGGGTTAAATGTAGAGACTTGGGGCAGCTTGTGGTGTGGTAGTTAGGGAGATCTGCCCCTGCAATTAGATGGTAGTGGATTTGAATCCCAGGACTGCTTGTGGCATCACTACTTGTGGCACCATAGCAAGGTACTATCCCCACAAAGTGCTCCACGGGTGCAGTGTTCCTGGCAGCCCATGGTCTCCCTTGGGTGAATGGGTTAAATGCAGAGAACAATTTTATGCTATTCAGGCTGTGTACTGTGGTGTGAACACATATAACAGACATTCCTGTAATCTTTGTTTTGTTTGCATACACTTTTTACTGTATCTTTAAATCACCATAGTTAGAAAATTCTCTTTAATTTAATTTAAATGATCACTATGATGAAGTGGGTGTGTGAAAACAGAGAAAGAATTAAATGTGCAGGGCAGTGAGAACAGGGATAGGAAACAAAGCTCTAACACATCTACTTCAGCACAGGGATTAATTAGTTAGTTTAATCAAGTGTGTTGGAGCTGGAAAAATGCTCCAGTGTGCAGGGCAGAGGGGAGGGATACTCCTGAGCCAGGTTTAGGATACACTGGCCTAACATGCATGCTCCTAATGTTGGACCTGGGCTGGTTCTGAAATCTGTGTTGCTTGATTCCATCCAACCTGCAGTCCAGGATTTCAGTAAATATACTGGCAGACTTGTGTAGCATGTGGATCCACATGACTTTCAGATCTGATAAAACAGAAAACACAGGACGTTTCCAGTCACAACTCTGGAGTGGGTGAACCCCTGCCCCGCATGTTTTTGTGTTTTCATTGTTCCCAGCACACCTGATCCAACAAATCAGCCAATTAAGCGGCTTTTCCTGAGATAAGTAGAACAAATTCTAAAATGTGCTAGACAGAAGGTGCTCCAGGACCAGATCTGAGAAACTGTTTTTCACCCCCCGTTGATCTTTGGGTTGATTTATGTCTGGGAATTTAGAAATCATTGTGCTGTATAACAATTTTACAGTAATCATATCAACCCAAATCTGACATCTTAAAATTCCTCTGTTCCATATCAGGAATAGACCGTTTTTATGATGCATTTCCAATATAAAACTTGGTTTTGCCATTTCTATTTGATTCCCATTTTGTATCAAAATACTGTAACATCATAAAGTGGGGCAGTTGGTGACCTAGTGGTTAAGGCATTCGCCCCAGAAGTCCTGGGTTCGATTCCCAAGACCACTAGGCACCACTGAAGTACCCTGAGCAAGGTACTGTCCCCACACACTGCTCCCCGGGCGCTGTGTTCCTGGCTGCCCCCTGCTTCACTTGGT
>JBBPDB010000017.1:12850204-12863058 GCA_037974465.1 Brachypetersius altus | reverse complement strand
TTAAATGCAGAGGAAGAATTTCATGCTGTTCACACTGTGTGCTGTGGTGTGTTCACATATGACAGAATGGTCACTTTTACACAAGACGTGTGGTGGAGCTAAGTCTTCATTAAAGTTTCGTTAAACTTTGGAAGTACATGAGTGCGTTCAAACAGAAAATGCAACAATAAACAGCTTCACATTATTCAAAATAAGGCATAAAATTTTTTTCTGGATCACTCTAGTAAATTTATTGTTATACTTTCTTTAAAACATACATTGATGCCAGACAGACTGATAGACCGGGACTGAAGAGCAGAGATGCAAGGGGCCAGACAAGAGGACTGGCAATTTGGACTGGGGAGAGGAAATGGACTGTCCTGCACTCCTTTATTTAATTCCTCCACTCCATTCTGCCTTTTCTGTCTCATTAAGTAACAAACTTACATGAATTACTTCAGTTGGGGGGGTCATTCTGAACTACTGGCCTTTAAGCCTCCAGCCAGTTCTCACATGCCAAGAAGACATGCCACTAGGACTGTCGCCATGGCAACATAACATCCTCAGCTCCGAGAGCGGTCAACAAACATACAGATAGTACATGTGTGTTAGAAGCAATCAGTGGACAGCGTGGAAATAGAACTCAAGTCAAACAGGGATACATAGCATCCAATCTGAAGACACACAAAAGAACAGAGAATGGCTTCTAGTAATAGTTTCTGTATGGACAAATACCATCGCAAAACGTTTCCCCATCTCCAATGAGGCTTTTGTTAGCTAAGAGGTGATACACTTAACACCATCCGTTCATCTTAAAACTGACACGCACACACTCCATAAATAGTCCCACAAATTCTACTGATGCATTCAGAGAGAGCAACTCTTTGTGGTCATAAGTATGTTGGACGGTGTGTGCTCACAGAGAGGAGTCCGTTTTTCTCTTGCCCCCGACAATCATCCTACAGGGGGAGGAGCCACATAAAAGGGGAAGGTCTAATAACAGGTTGTCTCGATAGAAACGTGCTAGAGCAAGGCCATCTCTAAGGGGAAGAGCACTGGCAGAGCATAGCTAAGAGACATAATCATTAGCATTGTGATTTGGTTGCATGATAATTAGCAAACTGTCTGCAGTGGGCGGAGTTTCATCACAAAGCATCTCCAGGAGCTTCTGAGTCATTGGGGCGCAGCTTGTTTCCAATGTTTACTTGCAGATGGCTTCCATAGCGTCCAACGTGCGTTTGATGTCTCTGATTTGAGCAGCGAGCGCCTGTATGGGCTGCATGGAGCGATCCAGTTCCTCACACCGTGCCATCAGAGTGTACATTCCCTGTATACATACATGCGGACACACAACACTGCATCACAAAATACTGAAAGAATAACAAATGTTTTATGTACAAATATCAAACCAAGCATTCACACCTTTATGCTCATATCCACCGACTCTCCCAAACTGTCCACAGAGTCTCTGTATGTCTGAATATAACCCACACTCAGAGCCGTCATCTGCAGAGAGAGAGCAAGAGAGAAAGAGTGAGAGAGAGCGAGGGAGCGAGAGAGAGAGAGATAAGACATACAAAAAAGTTGGAAAGATTATTTTTTAAAGTGTCTCTATACAGGACATCAGTGAAAAGTATTTTTGGCAGTAGTTTGTTCTTGGTGGCTGAAGCTAACAGCACTTGCTGGGGAATGAGGTGTGCAAAAGATTCAGGCTTATGCTCTGCCTACAGTTTGATGTAAACTGTACACAGATTCTGATCTGCATGTCAGCCAAAAATACAAAGCAAGTTTTTCACAAAAGCAGTTTTCCTTCAATTTTAGTACCAAGAATCAAAATTGGTAGCAAAAATCTAAATTTTGAGACACTTATTGAGTACACACACACACTCGCAAGAAAATTACACTGAATCAGAAGTGGTGTTTAAGAAAATGGGAAGAAGTGTTGATCAGAGTGAGGTGTGCGTGAAAGCTCACATTCTGGATGGTTCCATTAAGGCTGCGCAGCATCATCTCTACGCTGTGTGCAACCTCTTGAGTGTGTTTGTGCAGGTCCAGCAAAACTGAGGGGTCTATAGGGGGTATATCAGCCGGCCGACGCAACGAACCACGACCTCGGACCACCGGCCCTGAGCAGTCCGCTGCGAAGGACACGCACATCAAAAACAACATAAGCAAGTCTATCTGAGATTACGATGAAACACATCTTGGTGTTTCTTTATATGTCATGTAATTTGACTGAATATGTTTAGTTACACTTAAAATCTGACTCTAATCTAAACTATTAATTACATTTGCCAATAGGTATTTAGTGCACTGCTTACAAAAACAATCAAGCAGTGAGTTTCAACACACTCATACCTTCAATGCTAACACCTCACAAGCACACATACTCACAGTCAGTGTCGAGGCTTGGCCGGGAGCTCATTTTGATCTTCTGTTCCAGGTTCTTGGTGATGAAATGTGTGAGATCGCCATCATGGCTCACAGTTCCCTCTAGTTCCAGAGCACTGGAGATGGTGGCTCTCCGGCCCTCTGCCTGGCCACCTTTGGCTCCTGTGCCCCGGGTGCTGCCTCCATATGCATCACTGATGCCATCCAGACTCTTACTGTCCTGCATGCCTCGCACCACACGCTCCCGATCTGGTGCCGAACGCACTCGCACCTCCGCCATTACATGCGCAGGCTTCTGCCAAACATCAGGCTCTGGTATCATCGGAGCAGGACCTGACCCAGGTGGAGGGGCTGGGACCAGGGGTGGAGCTTGATCAGGTGGAGTTGAGGATGCAGAGGGGGCATCTTCAGAGCCTGAATTACTGGGTAGTTCTGTTGATGGAGTTCCTGAAGTGGTTGGGTCCTTGGTGGTGGCCTTTTTCACTTGCTAAAAAGAAGATATACTCATTTCAACAGATATCTAATAAAAGTAATAGTTTGGCAAAAATCTGATTTATTCTTTAGCCGAGTCAGATGATCAGACAAAACAAGTTTGGTGTCCAAATGTTGTACTAGAAGCAAGTTAACAACTAAAGGAATATTGTGTAAATTAATTAGATTTGAAACAAATTTATCGTCTTGCCTAAAACTATGCTGAGTTAACAAATTACAAGACTTAAGTGGTTTGACATGGTATGACAAATAAAACTAAAAGATTGTTATATTTGGAGCGAGGAGAAACTTGTTTTGCTCAAACTATTGTTAGAAGAGAAAACTGGCTTGATTTTATTCTACAATTTGTAATTGACGATCGATAAAAACCACTGACTAAATTCAGCTGCTATGCAATCTTATCCATTTTTATACACAACAGTATGTCACATACAGTGCATTCTTGTTTAATAATGCGCTTTGGCTCCAGTATCAAGGATGCAATCAGCACAGTGCTCACCTCATAGCTCCAGTGGAAAACTAATGATGCGAGCTGTGGAATCCGAACACATCCTGGCTGGTAGACTGCTTTTGTGGTAAATAGCAATTTAGCCAAACTATCCCTCTGAATACATGCAGCACTTCTGATACAGTTTAGTTTTTATAAGATACTACCATAATATAAATACATACATTGTGTAGGACAACTGCACACCAAGACTACAGTTTAAAATAATGGTATCAAATGTAAACAAGTTTGTTCTTTATTCAGATTCAGTAGAAGAGCCTAGACATGCTTAGTGGCCATGTTTTATGTCTTGGCTTTCAGAATGGAAGCTGTGAGACTAGTGCTACTTTTCTAAAAAAATTCAGTTTTTCAGTGTGCAGTAAGGTATACTGTGTCCCAAACCACATGCACAAGTCTGCACAAAGAAGAATCAGATTCAGTATTATAGGGTTGAGGGAAATTTATTGTATAGAATTTGCTGTATAGAATATTGATTTTGTATTTGTATGCCACGTTAGCCTTGTAACTGAATTTCTAAACTAAAGACTAGTGGTGGGCCATTATCAGCGTTAACGTGCTGCATTAATGTGAGACTCTTATAGCGCGATAAAAAAAATATCGCCGTTAATCTATTCACAGAGTTGGGTTGGGAGCTGGGTCTATAATACGCAAGCTATGATGACTTATACCTTGATATTTGTCTCTCTCTGTCTGTCTGTCCCTCTCTCTCTCTATTTCTCTCTCGTTCCTGACTTTTCCGGATCGCACCCGTTTTAAACCTGTCTCGCTCTTTCTGTTTCTCTCTCTGTTGCTCTCTCTCTGTCGCTCTCTCGCACACGCGCGCTCTCTCCCTCTTGTTCGTGACATTTTCGGAGCGGGCGTGTCATCTCTCTCTCGCTCACTCCCTTACTCTTTCTCTGTCTATCTCTCGCGCTCTCTCTTACTCTCTGTCTCGTTCCTGACTTTTCCATATTTAAACTCTGGTTTATATTTACATTCTTTAAGGGTAATGTATTAAACTGAGTTCAAAATGAAATTAAAGTGATCTGGGAGAACATTTGGAGGCATATTTATGGTTTGCACTATAAAAATAGGCATTTTAAGGCATTTCTTTGAGCAAAACACAACAATGCGGTTTTTCACTATACCCGGGTGCTCTTGTAACGTAGCTCCCGCGAATTAAATCTTTAAACTAGATTAATCTAGATTAATTCCAAGATTACAGTGAGATTAATCTATATAAAAAAAAATAATCTAAGACGCTACTAAAGACGCAAAATATGAACTGCAATGCTATTTTGGCTATCCAAAATTGGGGGCAAGTGGAAGTTTGTGTAAATTTGAACTGGTATGTTTTCCTTTAAGGTAAGATTCCAAAGTGGTTATTACTCTAATCTTGCAGATCAATGTGACGTTGGGATCACATTTCACCCATCAGACTGCCAAGAATCAATTCCAACACTGTAAAAATATGCATCAGTGTCAAATTCTTATCATGATTATGAAGCATGTGATAACAGGGAGGTCATGTACTTTAGGTGACGTATCAGTTTACTCAAGAGTTGTAAACATCTTGATCTTAATCAGTGCTTCAGTTGCACGTCTTAGAAGATTCGATTAAACAGGCAAACAACGTGATGTGCTTAATTCAGGCCTCACCTGCACAGAAATGTCTGCAGTCTGCTGATTATCCACAAACGTTTCTACAGTATCATCTTCTCTTTCAGTCTCCACCTTCTCCTCCCCCACACAGCCATCATCATGTTGTGCATGAGCCGAGTCAACAGTGTCCACGTCCGATCTGCTTTCAGACATTGGTTGTGAGTGCGATGTGTGATCAAGCAGTAACTCGTCTGTGTGTGGCAGGGCTTTATTGGACGTATGTGAGGTGGTATGAGTTGCTGAGGAGTTTTTGTATGTTTGTCTGCACACTGGGTCTGTGCCATGGTGTGTATGTGTTTGAATTTCTTTAACAGTTCCTTCCTGTTTATCTCGCTCCAGGTAAGCATCTCCATCCAAGGAAGTGGAGCCATGAGTGCTCATCCAATGGCAGGCCTCTGGAGAGTCAGAAGTGTCCACCCCATTAGTTGCCTCCTGCACATCTTGGCCAATCCCAGAGGAGTGGCTCATCCCTCCACCTGCTGAACGAGGTTTTATCAGCTGCTATGATCACATCATCTGTGTAAGCTTAACAATGTAATTCTACAATAGCAATTCATATATATATATTTTTTTTTCTGTGTAAAAGAAACAAAATAATTTGTTCATGCTCATTTGTTAACTAAATGTCTTCAACTATTTAAAAAGGTGCCAGGCGGCCATCTGTCACTACAGAGCCCAGTGTTGGGGAGCTCTATACACTTCTTGCAAACAGACGGTATTGGACATGGTGATCTTAGTGTCAGCAGTGAGGTGCATCTTAAAGTGAACATCGCCTACCTACAAAGGGTGTATAAATACCTTTTTATATTGTGAGCTTCATCTCAGAAAGTGATCGCCGCTGCCACATATGTTCTTTCAGCGTAACTAAAGCATAAAACACCTCACAGCCAAGAACAACGTCATCCACTGTGTTTAGCTGTGCACGCGCCACTAGTTGGTTACAACACCATGATCTGCTTTAGGCTAGACATTCGGAAGTTCGGTCTTAAAATAATACAAAGTTATGTTTTCTCGTGTCTCATACAATAGCATTTCTTTGTTTTTTTCTTATCTAATGCCACTGTCTAGCGGCATTAGATTTAATTGAGGAACTGAAATCATATGATGACGACACATTTAGCATTAGCCACCAAAACTGATTTACACAAACCAGCTATATTTACTCTAGTTTAACTAGTTCACTGCAGCTCAACACAGGGATTGCAGAATGACACCCTGCTGGCTTTCCTATTTACACTCAAATGTAAAACATAAACGCAGAATATGCCAGTTCGGGTTTTGTGATAGAAGTCATCTGACGTTAGCCCTCCACGGCTAGCTGTAGCTTTAGCTGCCTGCAGGCCTGAAACATCTTCCCTCGGAGAGATGCGACGCGAACGCCGGTGACAGTCTCCTCCTGACCCTCTGAACATGTTCATCTCTTTCAGAATTCCAGAAAATCGCGACATACAGGCAGCGCCTCGAGGAATAAAACATTAATATTTACCTCAGCACTCCTCTCCTCAGGATGAAGGTTGCCAGGAAACTAAGTCCCTGATAAATATCTGACGTGTTAAACCGCAACGGATGGAACAATAGTTCCGCACCGCATTCTGTTGAAAGATAGGTTGTCCTATAATAAATGATCGATAAACAGCAATGCAATATAATTCTCTGAATATATAAATATATAATTACAATACAATTACAATTACAAAAATATAGGTTGGTTCATATAATGCTCCTTCATCTTTCCTTTTTTACTGATAAAATCCTGTGTTTTGGTATAGCTCATTTTAAAGCAATATTTTAGGTGGTATACTATGTGGTCATTTTTGATATGCAAAGACAAGTATTGTAACTTAGATAACAATACAAGGGTTATGCATGATCATCTTATTCTTGCTAAACATGTACAAAAAGTATTACATTTAAATCAACACGGTTGTAAGAAGGGGTGGTCTTCACGAATGTTGCCATAAAGATTTAAGTTATGTCACGCAGTTTGCAAAAATATAAATTATGTATATACATTATATCTATATAAATTGTCTATACAAAGTCCAGACTCCATACCTGCATTACCGTCATTTTGCCAAAGGTGGCGACAAAACTCCGCACTAGTTTGTGACTCTGTGCTAAAACGTCCCTTCCGTTTAAGTTTTAATCCTGTTTAGATTTATATTTGCCATTGCCTGTAATATTTTAATCTAAATAAAAAGAAACGGTAACCATATTTTACAGGCTTTACCCCCAAACAGTAGGTCTGTTCAGTCCTGCCTTCAGTGCCCTTACTCTGACCAAGACTTCTAAAATGAAAGAGTCTGTTATTATCCTCACCACCAAAATCCTCCCTGCTGCTAAAAACCTCTTAGCAGGCCCGACAGCGACACCAGCCACACCCAGCACTGCCTTCCTCACCCTCTCTTTCTGGCTGTTTAATAAACTGGAGCAGGGAGATGAAAGAGCTCCCATGTTTTTAGGCCTCCAAGCTCCAGTCACACAGAACCACAGTGTGTCCTCAGCAGTCATGACCCCACCACACACACACACACACACACACACACACACACACAGAATCAAATGATTGTTTGTTTCTTTCTTTAGTTGTCTCTCTGTCTCAATTTCTATATCTGTCTTCATGCCTCTGTCTCTATCTGTCTTATTTTCTCACTTTTATTTCTCTCATTCACTATTTCTTTTTTTTCTCACTTTAATCCTCTCTGTCTCAATCTCTTTCTTTAAATCTCTCTGTCTTGTTCTTTCTCTTTACATCTCTCTCACTATTGCTCTCACCCGCTTTATCTCCACCTTTTTCTTTTTCTTGCTCACCACTTTTCTTTCTTTTATCTGTCCCCATCTCTCTCTTTCTCTTTTTTTCACTCGCCCGCTCTCTCTCGCTCTCTTTCTCTGGTCATTTATTATTCATTTGTGTGTGTGTGTTTGTGTGTGTGTGTTTAAAGGTTCTGCTGTATCCAAGGCAACACGCCGAGGAAATTTCACAGAGTGTGTTTGTAAAGCAGGCAGAACATAATCTGACTGCAGGATTCCAGTATTTGCCTCAGAATATTCCACACCTCAGGTCAACAAGAGTTCGAGGCGGTCCGCCTCTTTTGCCGTGACCTGATAGATTACACACCACTGACACAGACCACTGATCCAAACAGGGTAAATGATGTGTGTGCGTGCATGTGTGTGTGTGTGTGTTTGTGACTGTACTTGTGTTTAGTAAAACAGCATTGTGTGGCTTGTGTTTTATATCAGACCAAACAGAGGAGTTGGCTTCCACATTCAAGACTTAAAGGACTCATATCCAGCATTTTTCTTCCATTTTATTTAAGACATGTGTGTCATATGCCATATTAACCCTCTGGCCCTCCTTATTTTTACTATACATTCAGCTCTCTTGTGGCCTTGTTAGTTACAATGATAAATCATACAATTTAGGTTAAAATGCTTCCATGCTGTTGAGTTTAGAACGAAAGCATTTAACCTAAAATGCATGATTTAACAGTGTAACTAACAAGGAATTTAAAAATGTAGTTTTCATGGGTTTCAATTGGCCAAAAGTGGCCACAAGGGAGTCAAGTGTTACAGTTGGTATGGAGCATAATATTGATATATTTAAAGTTAAAAATTAAGATCTGAAAAACCCAGACCCTTGAAAAATTTCATTCTGTTGTCACGGTCAGGGCCGGTAGCCCTGCTCACCCCATGCCTTATTTCTGTTCTGTTCTCCTTGGTTCCCCCAGGTGTATCATGTGTCCCCAGTTGCTGTGTTTGTTTTGGTTCCCCTGGTGTGTCCCATGTATTATGGTCCCCCTTTGTCAGGTCTCGTCCCCATGTGCCCATACCTTTTGGTTCCTGTCTCGTTTCCTTGTGTCACGTGTCTGGTTCCTCATGTGTCTCCTGTTGTGTTAATCAGCCCCCACCTGTATTCCATTATGTCTGTGTACTTATACCCCACACTTAGTTCTGTCTAGTGTTCGGTCATTGTCCTTATATGTCCTCCTTATGCCCTCGTGTCCTCACGTTCTCGTCTACCCCTGTTTTGTTTGTAACGGCCACCGTGCCTTTTTGTTTTCCCCTGTTTTTCTAAATAAAGCAACCACGACATGGATTCAAGTTTCCCTGCTTGTATTCCATGAGGCAGTTCAGGGTCCTGGGGATTCCTCCCCGAGGATCCTGACAGATATAAAAAACAGCTAAAAATAATAGTAAAACAAGACTGTGTATATGACAAAAAATTTTCATCAAATTCACTAATGAATGATAAAATATTGCCGGTTCTGTTGTAAACATGCCTACTCGCCTCCTCCAATAGAGCAGCAGTAGATTCTAAAACATGTATTTTCCAATTTAAAGACGATCGCACTTTGATGTTGCAACTTGAAGGTGGGAGGAACTTTCGAAAACTACTTCTCTGAGGTGGATTTTTGAATGTAAAACATCAGAACGATTATGTAAATGACAGTAATGATTCATCAGATGAGGAGGACCAGTGAAAAACTGATGCTAACAAGGTTAGATGATTCAATACATCACAGTTCGGCTTCTTTTCTATGGCTTCAAGAGTAGAAATTCTTTTCTAGTGTCTACTTTTATTAATAGTAAATGACATAAAACTAGAGATTACGAACTAACCCGATGGACTGAGTCATACGATAATGACTCTTTAATATGAAATTACAATATTATATTGTTATATCTGGCACTGGCCAGGGAAGCACAGTTAAATTGAAATCATGTAACAGCCAAGAACACGATACTTGCACAGTAAAATTCAACCTGTTTTCCATGGGAAATATCCAGTAGAGTCTCAAATGACCCCAGCTTTGAGTGAGAAGCTGTCATAACGCAGGGCTTCATTTCAGAGAGACGTCCAGTATTGTATACCTGATTCTAATCCTGAGGCCAAGAATAATATTTGCCTTCACTGTATGTCATGGGATACAGACGCCGGATCGATGGGAGTGATGAACATAAGCAAGCGGCGCACGCCCACATCTGCGCGAAGCCCGAACCCATCATGGTGATTATCGAGAGGGTTCTTTAAAAGGTCATAAAGCAAGATCTGATTTGTTTTGAGTGGTAGAAGAACACGAAAAGAGCGCAATAAAACAATGTCGACTGCAGAAAGGTGGGCGTGTGGAGGAAGAATATGAAATGATCTGCACACTCACCCCTGTCACGTATCGCGGCCTGAACTGCACAGTCCCAAAGAGCCCCAGGATCACTGTGATGATGTGGATGAAGTTTGTGAGAATCGGTGCCCACTGATAACCGAGGAAATCGAATATCTGCCGCTCCAGGATGCTAATCTGTAACAGAAACAGAAGAGATTAAACACAAGTGAACTAACAGACCGGCAGGATGAGAAAACCATTGTTATTAAACATAAAAAGAGACAAAGTAACACCAACCCCCCCGTAATTTTTCATATATTTATGTATGCATAGCTGCTGTCACACTGCATTTGCTTTCAGGTTCGTTTAACCCTCAGGACTGTGATTTCAGTAAATATAACCGGTGTACACACAGTCTTGAACTGGTGTTGGTTCTCCTACACGCTCTCCCTTTGCTGCTTTCTCTCATCTCGCCACCGCTCAGCCGCTCACTAGAGCCCCTCCCTCTGCGTGTTTTCCCCTCCCACTTGTGGGCGGAGACTATCTTGAAAGTTCTCCGGGTTCTTGTGATTTTTTCTGTTTGTTTCTAAAACCTAAAATAAAATACATGTCTTCATTTTTGTTCCTTATATTAATTTGCGTGTGGCGCCGTTTTTAAACCCCAGTGGTGGTTTTTATTATTACATGTTTTTAACTTACAGTAACTTTGGTTCTACGTGACACTGGAACGCCAAACAAAGCTCAGCAGGACGTCTGACACCTCAAGCACCGACACACACCGGGGGAATTTCCATATTAGGAGCTGTTTTACTGTATGATGACTATTTACTGTGTGTTGTGCTTTGGGTTAAGGGGCGGCTCTCAGTGAGCTGTGAGCTGATTAATTTTCCGTTACATGCTGGAAGGGAGGGCGAGGCGCCGAGTCTGCAGGCCACACGCAAGGGTTTTGCTCTGCACTCTGCAGTCTCCCCCCTTCATACACCTGCTTAATTGGCCCGGGATCTCTGGAGCCAGGCCCGCCGCCCTCCCACAAGAGCACAGACAGTTGGGAAATTAAAGCTGGCAAGGCCAGTTTTCCTGCTCTGCACGCCGAAAGTGGCAGCACTGGCTGATTGGGTATGACGCCAGCGCCGATGCAGCAGGCAATAGCACTTCAAAGGCTGGGAAAGAGGAAGGGATCAGGCTTTATTCCCAAAGGAGCTGTACCGACTCGGCCTCATGCAGCTAATGCTAATGGCTCCCGAGGCTCCACCTGCGCGCCGCAGTCGCCGAGGACATGAATTGATCCTGGATCTCGGTGAAAATGAAACAGCAAACACTGAGAAGCAGGACTCCTGACCAGATTGTGTGATTTAATTGCTTCCTCCCTTTGATATGGCTGAAGTTGAGGGTGCTATCCATCAATACTGGATGTTGCTTCAATAGGCCTGCACTATACAGATCAAACTGTACTATTCAGGACTTCCACAGATTCAAATTTATGACCAACTGCATCAACATCCTTTTTTCTGTATGTTTTATTAACTTTTTTATTAACTTAGCTCAGCTTTTCCAGATTCTATTGTTATAGAAACCACCCAGCAACTGGTGGCCTGGTGTTTAGGGAATTGCACCTGTGATCAGAAGGTTGTGGGTTCGAATCCCAGGACTTGGTGAATGGCTTTAATGGGATAAATGCAGAGAAAGAATTTCACACTTACTGGTCTTTCTGGTCACGTTTCACCACATGTTGCGTATGTGTATGTGACAAATAAAGTAATAAAGGATCTTGGATCTTGAATTTTGTGCAATTTATGATTAAGTGCATTTGTCATATTTTCTGTTTTTTCTATAGAGTTTTTAATTGGATTTATTAAGACTTTAGATGTTTTATTTTTCTCGTCTGTGAATTTGTGTGTCTGTGCACAACTTTCAGATTCTGATAAAATATTATTTTCATTCTAAAAGTTACACGATCTCCACAGAATGAACACAGCCTCCAATTTTCATAAGCAGTCATGCCCTCGCAGCATAAAGCACTAATCATTGTTACCCTAATTATCGTGGTTAAGTGCTATTAACAAGTTCATTAACAGCTGTAATTGTTACATGTTAGACCACAGTGCGATGTCTTGCAATTAATAAAAACTGCACATTGGTGAATCAGGGTTTATACTGAGATTCTAAAGTTGAATTTACGACCTTTTTACTGCCTTCACAATATTTTTTTTTACTACCAGCACGACTTCAACTGTTGCAGTATAAAGTGTAAAGTAAAGTGACAAGTAAAGTATTGAAATATCTCAAACTAATAACATACTTCCTCACTGACTGACAGACAGACAGGTAGAGAACCAGAGAGAGAGAAAAAGAGAGAGAGAATCAGAAAGGGGCTCTGTAGGGGTGTGTGTGTGTGTGTGTGTGTGTGTGTGTGTGTACGATGTTAGGGCAAGAGAGTGAGCCACACAGGAGCTCTACCATAGGAGTAGGATTAATCAAGATTAATCACAACAGGCCTTGGTCCACAGGTTATACTCAATATGTAAAAAAAACGTATAACAGTTAAAAGACAGACTGAACCTTTAGAATGAACAGTTACACACTGGAATTTAAAACAAATGGTTCAGTTAGGGCCTTGAAAAAATGAGGAGGAAACTAGCTAATAATAACCTCCTGAGACCCGGCCCATTCATTTCTGTCCTTTATAGTGGACATTTTGTTCACCTGTATCTTCCTTAAGTATTTGGAGATCCCTCCTG
>JBBPDB010000017.1:12752856-12768555 GCA_037974465.1 Brachypetersius altus | reverse complement strand
ACACACACTCTTGCTTATATTTTCATGTATGTGTAAGTGTTACGCCAGTAGGTGGCACTATTGCACCACACTATGACACAGGTTTATGATTTACTTGCGCTTTTTGTTCCTCTGTAATTCCGTATTACTTCAATCACATCTTCTCCATCCTACTGTGTATTCTCCGAAAGACATCATGTACCGAACCGTGACCCATCTAACATGACTGTTCGGTACGAATACATGTACCGTTACAGCCCTATCTAGCACCAAAGGTCATAACTCTTTGTTATATCACACACGTCATACTCAGTTGTACTTAACGGAAAAAGGATCTACATTAAGTAAAAGTGCAGTCAGGCTTTCAAATGAAAGTAAATACTCACACAGGCCTCCAATCACAATTCCAAGCGAACTGAAGTTGGCAAAGCCGCACAAAGCATAAGTGCTGATGATTTCCGATCTAATCTGCAATCACAAGAAGAACTGTAAGGCACATCCAGTCTGACACTGCTGCTAATGCTCTGCTTTTCTGAATCAATTAATAAAAGGTCTCAATTATCTTCAATATGAAATGCAATAAACCCTCAATTTTATGCGGATCAGCATTCACAGATTTTTTCTGAGAAGCAAACTGTATTACCGCCACCAGTCCAGCGGTGGCGGCAATACACTGAATAGTTGTCAACAGCCATAAAAAGAAGAAGAAGAAGCTACTGCAGCATGTAGCATGACTGCTTCATGTCTCCATCTCGTATTTTAGTGTTCTAAAGATTATTCAGTTTTAGTAAGTATTAGTAAAACATTTCTTTTGTGTACAAGTCTTTGCACACTGCCAATGCTAACCGTTAATGCTAACATTTGTGAAGCCATAAAGTTTTCTGATTCGATTATTTATTTACCTTTGCATTTTTTTTTAAGGGTAATGCATTAAACTGAGTTTAAAATGAAATTAAAGTGTTATTGGCACATATTTGGGGGCGTATTTAGGGTTTATACAATAAAACATTTCTCAGCATTTCTGAGGTAGGATCCCATGTGTTTCAAAAGTGGAGATCAAACCTCATTGCAGTGCGCGACATCACTTTTCACTTATCACTGAACACTGATAATCATCTTAGATATCATCTTAGATATTTTGTCTTTATAAAACAGCAAACAATAGTAACAAGTGATTAAACATTTGGGCTGTAGTTTAAGAACAAGACTCACTGAGATGTACTCCCCAGCTTCTGTAATGCCGTTTAGTCGGTTGCTTTTGAGCTTTGCCAGCTTCTCATACGCTATGAACTCGTTGAGGAAGAGCTTTGTCCCTATGAGCTCAGCCACAGTGAAGGACTCTTCCACAGGAATGCCCATTAGGAAGGCCACCGGCATGAATACATAGGAGCAGATGAGCTGAAGGGTTACAAGTAAAGGTCAGTATATAAATATACAGTATTTATCTATATACACTACCAGTCAGAAGTTTGGACACACATCTTCTCATTCAATGTTTTTTCTTGGTTTTTCATTATTTTCTCCATTGTAGATTAATATTGAGAGCAAACTAAATAATGAAGGAACACATGGAATTATGCAGTAAACAAAAAAATGAGTTAAACAAACCAGAATACGTTTTGTAATACGATAATGATAGACTGTTGTTATTTTTACTTAGTTAAGTGGTTCTTGCCATAATGTGCAGTAGAACCGTAGTGGAACAGGATCACTAACTGTGGACAAACCCGACCGTCACAACTGATGATCCAAACACAGTAAGAAGGAGAGAAACTCCACTAATGAGCTCTTTATGAAGAAACTCCTGTTAATTAAACACCAATCCAGGTCGATTCCTCATGAATCTGAGTGAAAAAATGCCAAGAGTGTGCAAAGCAGTCATCAGAGCAACAGGTGATGTTTTCAATAACAAAGAAAATGTTTGAATGAGAAGGTGTGTATAAACTTTTGACTACTGGTAGTGGATATGTGTGTGTGTGTGTGTATATATATATATATATGTATAAAATAAATAAAATATGCGTGTGACGTTTAGTAAAACCGTGTGTGTACAGGGTTATCTGGAGGAATTGGTACGTTTGAGAGAAGCTCAACTGTCGGAGTCCGTCTCCCAAAACAAAGCTTTACTGCAGCGCCTCACCGAAGCCGACATTAGTCACAAACTGGAGAAGGAACAGCTGGAGTACATCATACTGGAGCTGCAAGACCAACTGTGAGTACACACACTTCTGCTGTGCATTTCAGTTTAGGGTGATAGTGAGGTGAGCTGTTATGATGCAGTGAAGTAAAAAATCTTTTGGTATATCAACTCCCCTGCCCACCTTTCAGCAAGAGAATATGAAATTGTGTCACTATAGCGAGGTGTAGCCATGCGCATGCTTGAACACACCCATATGTACACACACCCATATTTACACACTCTTACAGTGTGTCTGCCACTGTGTAGAAGTTGTTGACTGCAGCACTAAGTTTGATGTAAATCCCAGCTGATGTCCATAACCAGGTCTTTGGTTCACCAGCTGCCTGTCCTTGGAACAGCTGTGGTACTATCTACCACAGGAATATCCAACAAGGCCTGACATTTTGGAAATGCTCTGACTGTTTGTGAAAGTCGCTCAGTTTCTTACACAGGTCAATTTTTCCTTCTGCCAACACAAGTATATCTATATCTCATGCCTTGAAAGGTGCCATAATAATGAGATAAACAATGTTATTCACTTCTCCTGACAGTGGCTTTAAGGACTGATTAAGGTTTATATGACCTGTAATGGAATAGAGGTGTGGTTCTGTTGTGGGCTGACCCACGCAGGTCCACAGTGGTACAGAGAGGCCCTGTTTGTTCTGAATGCTATGGTTGCCCATAGGGGTGGGTGACATGACGATATGAGATCGTGAAGATGATCTGTGTACTGACAATCTGCCGAAGAGAGATCGAAGTATTGTCTATATAGACTACATTCTATTGCGATTCTATGCTGTTCCTAATTTTTCAGCCAAGTTTGCTAGTCCTTTTAATGTGAGCCTTATAGAAACAGCGCTCAACCAACAATACCTTGCTTGTACTGTTCAGTAATTTGCACAACAAAATATAAAGTTACAAATGAATATAAATATCGTGATAAAATCTAAATTATGATTTAACTGTAAAAAATTGTATATGTTTTTGCCATATCGCCCACCCCTAGATGCCCATGTGTGACACTATGCTTCTAGTTGTTACCTTTATATACAATCATTAGTTTCAATGGCAACTGCGTAAATGTGCGATACATATAATTTACCACATTTACTTGATTAAAACCAATGTAATATAAATAATACTAAGAAGTGCAAGTCCCTATTTTACACGTTTTCCTTTTTCTAAACTGGGACGAACTGTCAGGTGACTTCCATGGCAACCAGTGTCATCCCGTCTTCAGATCTACAAGACCAGTGGTTCCCAACCTTTTTTCCTTAAAGCCCCCCTTGCCTGGGTCCAAGACAAGCCAGGCCCCCCAACCTCAACTCGCATAGACGCACAAAAAGTAATTAGTTACAAACATTTATTTGCAAAAAATAAACAGCATTTGCTAGGTTTTTGTTCTTATACACACACACACACACACACACACACACACTTTTACATTTCTCAGACTTTGGGATTTTATGATGGTCTACAAATATAACCGCAGTGCAGAAAAAACTGTCCCCCTGTGCTCTCTAGCGCCCCACTAAAGGGGGCCCGGACCGGAGTATGTGAGTGGAGTGGAGCTGCAAGAATTTCCGCTCCGCGCTCAGAGCATTTCAGGATCACTCCGCTCCGGCTCCGCTCTGGGTTTACCATTTTCCGCTCCCCGCTCCCTCCTCGCTTCATGTTCGCTCCATGAAAAAAATGTCTCTAATAAAAAAGTGAAAGTGACAATCCGGTCATACGTGAACACACCACAGCACACGAAATTCTTCCTCTGCATTTAACCCATTCACCAAGTGAAGCAGGGGGCAGCCAGCATCATGGCGCCCGGGAAGCAGTTTGTGGGGACAGTACCTTGCTCAGGGTACCTCAGCAGTGCCTAGCGGTGTTGGGAATCAAACCCGGACTTTCTGATCACAGGGCGAATGCCGTATACCGTCCAACAGATCCTTGATTCGAGACGTATCTTGTTGACTGGGAAGGCTACGGTCCGGAAGAACGATCTTGGGTTCCCAGACAGTTTGTGCTGGATTTGACCCTAATCCAGGACAACCGTCGCAGGGCATCCGCTCAGCCTGGGCCATCTGGGGACAGTCCTGGAGGGGGTACTGTCACATACACCACTCAAGTGACGTGCACGGGTTATCGGAAATGAGTGCGTCACAAGGTATAAAAATAGGAAACCGGTAGGTCCTAGTTGCTTGTTCAATGAGTCTTTACTCCTCGCCCTGTCATACCGACTCCGATGTGATTGTTGGTTCCGGGGGGAGGGGGGATTCCTTACTCTTTTTGTAGTGGTTGCAATACTGAAAGCTATCTGTAGTATTGTTCTTTATTCAGTAGAAGCTTATGAAGATGTTCTGAGGACTTTCTGTGTATTTGTTTCTGGAAGCGGATTGTTGCTCATTTGTTGTTTGGGCATTTAGTGATTTTGCTTTAAATGGAGATGCCTGTTCAGTAGCTGATGTAGGGAATACAGAGGAAATGATCAAAGATTGTACTGTGGTTACTTCCTTTGGAGTGGTCTCAAATGATGATAGTGTAAATGTGGTTGGGCTATTTATTAAATAAATATTTCCAAATTCGGATATTGCTGTAAATGAAGTTGACATATTTAGTAATTTTCAATTTGACTAAATATGATTGTTCATGAAGGCCCTAACAGTCTTATTTATTTTGTTTTTCTGGAGTTCTAGTTATTTCTTTACCTCTAGGGTAAACAAGCAAAGGAAGAAGAATCCCACAGGCAACATAAGGTCCACCAACATAAGGTTCTCTTACACAAATGCCCCTCCCCAGTTTGCCTCCTTCACCCCACACACAAATGTTCACAGCAAGCATACAGCAAACCAGTCTACAATCACAGCACGCAGCTTGACTCAGGAAATGTCACACACCCTAAGATAGTTTTATCACACTTGAAAAAGACACAGAGACATAAAGGGAAAGGAAATACAGAAAAAAAAAATAGGAATAACACAAGAAAAAATCTAACTTATTGGTTGCTGGGCCTTGCTGCCACCACAAGGCCCATCTCCAGCCAAACCAAAATAAATAAACAAAACTCAAACCCGTCTGGCAGCACCCATTGTCCCTTGTGTAAGCAATACGTTTTCGTCCCTCCCTGACACAACGTCCGTCCAACCCACCAGTCGTCCAGCTTACTGCGGCTTGCCTCGGCGTCCTCCTCTCCTACACACAGAGTGTAGAGGCCCACAACTAGCCCACATGCACTCCCTGTATGCTTCTGCCACTTCCCTTTGGACGCGATGAAGGCCTCTGCATATCCCGGTTCATCTCACTACTGCACCGGAGCTTCCAATCACCCCTGATTCTTGACACTGCTTTTGCAGTGGATGCTTGTTCAACCATAGTCTTGTTTGGTATTGATATTGTTTTTGCCTGGAATTCAGTTGTAGGTTTTACAGGACTTGTGAGGAAATAATTTGTGGTTATTAGATTAGATGTAATTGATGTTGGAATCAATTACTTCTGCAGTGGCTGTCTGTGGTACTGTATCAGTGGCTGTCTCAGTTGATGAAGCTAGACCCAGCAGTGGGAGGAACTGTAGAGGGTGAGTCGGTATTTTATCCCCGAGCTGCTGTTGTGGATCAGCTCTGAAGATGTGCCCGACTTCCTTTTGTGAGGTAACTCCCATGCCATTCCAGCTTATTCATAGGAAGATGACTGCCCTCATGCTGGCGGCTTCATAAAGGTGGAAGATGGCCCTCACTCTGGCAGTTTCAAAAAGCCAGTGGCCAGCGCTGAGGACTCTGACCACATCGGCTACAAGGCTAGCTTATGGGCTGGCCCCATTCCAGGGCTGAGGACGCCAGTTCTAGCACATGCATTGAACACACTAAAAATATTTAGGCTTATAACAAACTTTGTACTAGTTTTAATTAGCAACCTGCAATTAATATTTTTTTATTTAAACAAACAAAAAAACAGTACTGTCACAGTTCGGTCAGCAGCCATTATAATGCCGCTGCTTTTCTGTTTTTACCCCGTTTTTCTGTTTGTGTTCAGGTGCTTTTATTTTGAAGTCCTGCTTTGTTTGGTTCATGGGTCACCTGCTTTCTGTTATGTGCTCCCCAGCTGCCTTGTGTTTCACCTAGTTATGTTAATTATTCAAGCCTGTTTTTGTTAGTCCCTGTCAGTGTAGCCTCAGTCAGTGTAGCTCCGGCTAGCATAGCTCCTGTCGGCCCCGCTCTGGTCTACCCTGTTCCTGTCTGCCGGCCCGGTTGTCTCAGCCCCTGTTGTTCCCCTGGCCCCGCTAGCCTAGAAGCCCCAGTCTGTCCCGTATCTCCAGAGATGGCCTGGTTAGTGGGGTTTCTGGGAGGGTTTGCAGCAGCGATAGATTAGGCTAAGAGGCTAGAGAGGCAAAATATAGATGAAAAAATACCCTTGTATTATTTGGGGGGGGGTGTAGTAGGCTAGGGGCGGGTGGGTGTGGGCTGGAGGGTGTTAGTGTAGCGTCTGAGGGCTCCTTAGAGCAGGTGGAGGGCCCTATCCAGCCTCCTGGAGAAGGCTGCCTGTCTGTCTGCGAGGGGCGTGAGGAGCGTCCCGACCAGCTGGGGGCTGCCTGTCTGTTGGCGAGGACAGAGTCCCGCGGTCCACGCATACGTCCAGCCCGCCCGCACGCCTTGCCGCCGCGGAGTGACGACTTTGAGGGGGGGGTGGGGGGTACTGTCACGGTTTGGTCAGCGGCCATTATAATGCTGCTGCTTTTCTGTTTTTACCCCGTTTTTCTGTTTGTTTTCAGGTGCTTTTATTTTGAAGTTCTGCTTTGTTTGGTTCATGGGTCACGTGTTCTGTCCTCACCTGCTTTCTGTTATGTGCTGCCTTGTGTTTCACCTAGTTATGTTAAGTATTTAAGCCTGTTTTTGTTAGTCCCTAGTCATCGGTCCATCACCTCATTTCACCCTGCCCTCGTTTATGCTGTGTGTTGTTTCTGTTCATGTTTATAGCAGCCACAGAGCCAGGTTTTTGTTTTCTCAGTTCTTGACTCAAATAAAAGTAGTCACAGCATGGATTCCTGTGTCGCTGCCTGGTCCTGTTTCCCCCGAGGAATTGCATGGTCGGGACAATATGTAAACCAATGGTAGCACATGAGGGGGCACTAAAGGAAAATAATAATAAAATACAAGAAAACCGTAGAATATTGGCCCTTTACAATAATATATTTGTTGCTAGCAGAGTTTTGATTTATGATCTGCTGTGAATGTAAGAAAAAAAGGTGCATTTTCCCCATTCTATACAATGATGGTATGTTATACTTGAATTAAACGTGTCACTAGAACAAAGTTAGCAATTATTTTTAATTATTTTTTGGGATTAGTTTGGATTCATGCATCTCATTAAGTTGAAGATAAACCTTCAATTTAATCTAGGTGAAGTCTCTTTAAGTGGATGAGGTTAACTTAATGATGCCTTACTATATGTAAATAAACCTTATTAGTGGTATCTTAGTCATTATTTGCTTAACCAAATTGCAATCATATTATGTTTGACATTTGGTGCTACAGCCAAAGCAGCAAATTACCCTGGTAAGTCTTAATATGCTCTAGTTCATTGGATTAGGGCATTGCAGGATCCAGTTAGGCTGCACGGGATAATGTGCTTTCTCCCTCAGAGAAAAAAACCCTGTCATGTTCCAGCAACAGCTTTTTGCATGTTAAATATCTTTTGACCTGCACATTGGGACACACATATTCAGCATGTTGCACTGAAAGGGCCTTCAATTTCAGCTGTAAAAGAATCCATTTTAGTGGAACATTTTTGCCTGCCCCCCCTTGATGTGGAGACGTTTTAACAGCGTTTATGTAATTCTCCTAAGTGGTTGCATGTTCCATGGGGATGTGTTGTGATTACAAGCTCTCAGTGATAAAACATTCATGTTCCTCATCCCCCTAACCAGGGTTACGGCCGAGCAGCTCGCAGATTTTATTAAAGTGAAAAATAGGCTTTGTAGATGCTTTGGCCTGTTTCTGGATGTAAATGTTTCATGGTGTCAAATGTTCTTTTAAAAGTTTGACAGAGTGCTGCCTATTGTCAGACAGATGCCTCCTTTAGTTCTTCCACTCATTACTTTTTCATCCTTTCTGTCAGATTCTCACTTTTTTCCCCACCGTATTTTCAGTCTAGGCCTTTGCCTGTCAACATGACACAATGTCTAATGCAGCATGTACGACTTGAATCATTGAAAGATACACTTGTTATGCCAGAAACAACATGGTGTGCCATAATGGAGAAGAAGCAGGTTGTCCAGTTTCTCATTTTGCAGAGAAGATCTCCATGTTAGATTATCCTCTGCTGAGCTGTACTCAGCGCAGTGCAGCTCTTTGGGTATAAAGACGTATTTTATCGGTATAATTTAATGCTGGTGATTTGCACTGTAAGAAACCGAGATGTTCTGGAGGAAAATTGCGCAACTTAGTGCATAATTTGCCATTCTTTTACTTTTCTGCCACAATAGATCATGTATAAACTTCATGCAATTTTCAGGACTGCTTTCAGCCCTTTTAGAAGGAAAGGAGAAATTGAAGATGATCAGTGTACCCTGTCGAGCTGAATTCTTTCACAGGACAAGGAGATACTTAGGCATTCTGCCTTAGAACCGCGCCTGAACAGCTTGCACAAGAATACATATATGCAAATAACCCTGACAACCTGTCTGTCACTGCTGTTTCTGTAAATGTAGGCGAATCATCTGCAAGCAAGACCTAATATTTTGCCTGAAAGAATAAAATCTTTTGATGTAGAAAAAGTAGGTAAACACACAAAGCCATCTGTCCTTGTTTCATGTTTTATTTTTCTTATCCTAAAAAATGAATTCTTTTAATCACTGGCAGTTTTGATGGAAACGAAAGGGCTTATATCATTAAAGCCAAAGTTTTCTTTACTTCTTTGGACAAGGAATGCATGTAGTAATGTATGTAAACATTGCTAAAGTGCATATGATCCATATATGAGAACAAAGCTGCAAAAACAGTTGATATAGAATTTACTGGTGTTGTCACAAAAGCCAAGACATTTACATTGTAATTCAGCTCTGCCTATTCACACTGAAGTTGTAAGAAATGTTTCAGGATTTTGACTGTAGGGACAATGTAGAACAGCTATCAGAACAGAAATCATTTACATATGTCAGTTTTAATGCAAATACTGTGATCCAGTTTCCTGGACATGAATTAAGACTAGTCCTCAGATCAACGGAAAATCTCCATTCATAAAACAGTGTAGTCCAGGACAAGGCATAATCCCTATCTGGAAATCTGCTCCACTATGTTTAATTCAAACGGATAAAGAGAAGTTAGTAATAGTGATTGGAAAACAGTAACAAACTTTAGTAGAGAAACAAGATCTAAGACTTTTGCGCAGTGCAGTAAATGCATGGAGCGGCTGGTGGCCTGGTGGTTAGAGAGTTGCCCAAGTGATCAGAAGGTTGTGGGTTCAAATCCCAGCATTGCTAGTGGTACCTCTAATGTTCCCTTGAGCAGGATACCGTCCGTCCCCACGCACTGCTCCCTTGGTGCATCCCTGTTGGTGGCAGACTAACAGCTTCACTTGGTGAATGGGTTACATGCATAGAAAGAATTTTGCATTGTTCACACTGTTTGTTGTGGTGTGTTCATGCATAAAGGGCCACTTTACTTTCACTAATAAGTCAAAAGAAGATTGGAGGGTGGAGGTAGCTCAGTGGGTAGGATACTTGCCTCTGGACCAAGAGGTCATGGGTTTGAATCCTACCTTCAGTACCACCACTGGACCCCTGAGCAAGACCCTCAACCTCAAGTTGCTCCAGGGAGACTGTCCCCTGTAGGTAGGGAATGGAAGTCGCTTTGGATAAAAGCATGTGCTAAATGATGTAAATGGTTGCTGGTTTATATGTTTGGTTCTAAGGAAAATATTTTAGTATAGAACCTTTGTGTGGAGCAGATTCTTGAAACTTTCTTCACACTCACACATGTCACACACTCACACTGGAGACAGCTTCATACTGGTCTATTACAGTAGCAGCTTAGATAGGTAAGGTAAGCCTATAAAACAGTACCTTTTTAAAAGTTTCACAAAATATAATTGATAAAATAGAATAAATTGTGGTTTCTTTGATTCTGATAAAGGCATTTAAGAATGTTGACACCAGGCATTAAAGAATTCTAACATCAGAAATTCTCTCATTAGACATTTAAGAATTTTGACATCAGACATGAAAGAATTTTCTTTCTTACTGAGACTTCTTTCCAGAGACTTCTTTCAAATAGGCAGGGAAGATGAAGGTTACATTCCAAAATTTGGGTACAGAATATCAAGTTCCAAAGACCTTTCGTAGAGAACCCAAACATTCCCTGGTCTTGTTTAAAGAAATGAAGAGAATCTGGTGGCAGGTGGAAGGCATGCGATCAGATACAGTGATGACATTTCCTGTAAACTGAAGAGGGAAGTAGGAGAAGACATTTCTAAAGGGAAGAGGGAGAAGACATTTCCAGACGCCTGCATCCCCATTATTTTTCCAGTAATCAGACAAGAAAACAGCAGAGACATTTTAGCCAGAACACCTTTCAAAGCTAAAGTATCTAAGGTCAGGACGGTGTATTCGACCTAAATGTGGAAATTAGAAATGGTTAGTCACTGCTAATATTGTTTTAAATTAATATTCATCTATTGAGACTGTTAAAAGTGTTTATAGCCTCTCATGTCTATATGCTCACCTGTTCTTTCCATTCATCTTCATGAACACTGAAAGCAGTGATGGCCTTACTTCTGTCATGATTATAAAGATAATGAATCCATATGAAAATAAAACTTCATCACTGTGTGAGTTTGTTGGGCTTGCTTCATGTTATAGCCCTCTTTCTCCTCTCTTTCCCTCTCTCTCTCACTCTCTCTCTCTCTCTTATTCTTTCTCTGTTGCTTTCTCTCTCTTCTTGCTTTCTCTCCCACACTCTCTTTCTCATTCCCTTTCCCACTCTCTCTCTTTCTGTATTTCTTTGACTCTCACTCACTCCCTGCCCCCCTCTCTTTCTCCCTCTGTTTCCATCATGGCTGTAATCAGGGTTGGAATGTGGTTTGGAGTCAAGGTGAAGAAGCAGAAGCCCTTTACTCTATTTGTATCATTTAACACTCTGCTTATTGAGCGGCTTAGGACTCCTATATTGACTTTGATCAGAATTGAGTGTCTTCCTTGGTCAATTTTGCTTGAGCAGCAGTTTTTTTGAGAAAAGGACAAAATAAGATCCATTCCCATGCACCATAATCATGAATCTTCACTTAAGAGTCTCTCTCTCTCTCTATCTCTCTCTCTCTCTCTCTCTCTCTGTACTTCTCCCTATTTCTTGCCAGTTGCTTGTAGTACTGTCAGTGTGTTGATTTAGCAAGATTCTTCTAGACGTGTCTGTCTTTACATCTCTCTATTTTCTGCATAACTAAACGTTTGTGCAGAATGCCACCATTGTCTGTTTCATTCTCTGGAGTTCCAGGCCTTGATATGCTGAGGTATCATCTAAATTCCGCAGGTCTCTGCAGAAGTGAGCTCGGAGACAACACAAGGAGAATTAAAAATGCAGAGGAACACAAACACGCGAACCCATTCTCGCTCTAATCCTTGTTTCATGCAATATCTGAGGCTATGTGACATCAAACTGACTTCTTATGTCTCTGTCATTCGAGAGGTGGTCTTGTTATTGTTGCATGAGTCACACTACAACTTTTCATGCCAAAGAGGACTCACATGTTGTTTCAAGTTCAGGAAAATACCCAAGAGCCTGTGACAAAGTGTGGAGGAGGCCGTTTTGATGTTTAATAAGGTTTCAGAGGATACAGCATGCAAGTGGGCATGGAAAAAACCCTGGCTTCAAATGCAAAAAAAGATATGATTAATTCATTCTTACATAAATATGACACAGCAACTTTTGTTGTTACAAGACTCATCTTTTCCGACAAAGGCAGAGGTGTCAAACTGTGTTCCTGAAGGACCGCAGTGTTACAGAGTTGCTGCACTGAAGCACACCGAGTCAATTTGAAAGGGTCTAGAACAGTGGGCTCGCAAGTACAGGCACACAGATTTAAATAAACTAATGCTGTCAGAGAATAAAATAATTAATTATGATAAATTACAATCATTTTGCATAGTTAATTGTGTCTAGTGCTGGGGGTGAAGAGGCAGGATGCTGTTTTGAGTGGTGGTTTAATAAAGCCCATGTTTTCAATAAAACAGGATGACAGAGGGTGAATGATAATTCATGGATATTAACAGACAGAACAGGGACAAACTAGATCCAGGAAGAAGGGCAAAGGTGGGAAGCAAAGAAAACAAGAAAAGCAAATATTATATACAGTATTAGTGACAGGCTAGAAACAGAAAAGTGCATTGGAACAAAACGTTTCCAGCTGTAATCACTGAGAATAACAGTGGCTGCATTTTTCTATCAGTAAGTGCAGTATAGAGGGGGTCTCAGGAGGTCCAGACACTTGAGTCTCTGTAGCAAAATTTAGGTGGGGTCTCAGGAAAAATCTTCAAAACTATGAACATGAAACGGTTGAAATTACTATCTGATGAAGACATTTAACTTGTCAACACGATTTGTCTCCATTCTCTCTTCAAATATTTTGTTTGGCGGAGGAACAAAGGCATATATTTTGTTTCTTTTTTTTTTTTTTTTTGGCCACCATCAACCCCACTCCCTGTCATCCATTTTTTTTGTTTTGCTCCCTCTGTCACCAAAGATGCCTAAGGTAAGGATTTAAAATCCATTTTAATGAACATGTACACCTGTGTATTCTATCCTAGCAACATACAGCAAAAGTCGCTGGGCTTCAATCCGGACTGTAGGGTCAAATGCCCCCAAAATGCCCTAACAGCTTTTAAAAATGAGATTGGTTAAACACACATTGCCTTGACAGCTTTAATTAATACAAGTTATTTATAATGTACTCAACAAAACCACCAAAACTTAATTGGATTATATGTGATAAATTGACACAACCCTTTATGAATACCCTTGAGAGCCAAAAGACTGAAAGTTTTGCGTAGCTAGAAAATGGTTGCAATGTTAAGTGCATTAGAAGGGTTATATAATATTAAAATACATCATGGACTAAAGATGATTTTAAATATTTGCAGTACAAGCACATAGAAATATGCAACATATTAAACAATTATATCTGAAAATCACTAACTAATACTGATAGAGGTCCACAAACACACAACATATAATGCTAGACAATGGAAATGCCTAGTAAGCTATTGAAGACATTTTATTTCTATCATGTGAGGTTCAGTTTATCTGGAGGACATTGGTTTAATGACAACTCAACTCTGCAGAAAAGTTGAAAAGTCCATCTCCAGGAGGGATTATTGGTATAGGCCAGGGGTCGGCAACCCGCAGCTCTTTCAACCTTATGTTGCGGCTCCCTGTGGCACTGGAAAATGAATCAAAATGAAGTGTTTTAATTCAACACTAGAATGGCACCTAATTGGCTATACCTATAAGGCATTCACGCTAGCTGCAGTCAGCAGACACAGCTGTGTCCAGTGGACTTTGGACCCCGAGCCCGGTTTACAGCGCCAGCCGCCGAATCAGAATCAGAATCGCATTTATTGGCCGAGTATGTGAGTGACACATACAAGGAATATGATTCTGGTCGATGGTGTCTATCAATCCCAACAGTACAAAACAACAACAATGTGTAAAAATACATGTACACGTGCCTACACCACACCCATAAATCTCTTACAGAGCATGCTTCTGCTCCAGTAGGCCAATAGACGCGATTCTGAGTCTGATGTCAGTTGACGCTGTCAGCTGTTCTAGGTGTTAGGTGTATTTTATTTTTGTTCATTGTTTTTTGTTTTTTTTTATTGTAGCTTGAATCATGATCTTGTAACATTAAAATACAACGTTTAATTGTTTTGGTTTTTTTTACAAAAAAAAAAATCTAAAGGTTCAAAATGTTTTCTTTGAAGAAACAACATTTCACAAGCAACACACTAGCCTAGTTATTATACATAACATAAAAGCAAAAAACAATTCATGCAGTGTTATCTTCATTTTAGATGTCAAAAAAGATTTGCGGCTCCTGGTGTTTCTCTTTTGTGGAAATCTGGTCCAAATGGCTCTTTGAGTGTTAAAGGTTGCCCGACCTCTGGTCTAGGCCATCATGTCTGAACATTTTATTCATTAGCTGTGTAGATGGCTTAGGCTGTTTAAATCTCTTTGTTATCAGGACTAATTAGATTTCATGGCACTCATTAACCCCTGACAGTCTTCTTATACAGTTCCTGTTTCAATGAAGGCATTGGACACTGTCTGTTGTATTAGACCAAGAGGAAATCTGAAAGAGAAACTGCACTTGCTGCAAGTACAGCAGATAAGGTGGGTTTTCTGTTGGTAAGGCAGACGAGATACAGATCAGTAATGAGCTGTGCCTCTTCACACCAAGGCTGTGTAACTGTCAAGCTGAAATGCTCCAATTGGATTTACTTTTCTTTACCTGCTGAAATTTGTGGATTTAGACATTTAAGGGCCACAAAATACTTTGACATGGTCTGGCACAATGGATCGAGTATATATGGACTATGTTAATCATTGTATGTTCTGCCCACCAATGCATTCTTTTGTAGCAGCTGTTGCAAAGACAGAAATCTTTATCAAGCTAATTTAGCATGGTGTCAAATTCTTCAGATCCTGATACTGTCACTTCCAAGCTAATTTACATTAGTGACAACTGCACACCGCAGTATGGTAGCATGGCATTTTAAAACAAGAAACATATTATTATATTGATATTCAGAAGAAACAATGTAGAGGTGCAATTTGAATATTTTATGTTTTGACACATTTTGTGTGGTACAGTCGTAGCTGAAAGGTTTTTTTGCCAAGATTCTGTACAGCTTGTCCAACCTCGCAACAGCTGATAAAAACAAACACATTAGTGGGCAGACCAATTATATGTCAAATGGAATGAGAAATATCAGGTTCAGCGTGATTAATATCTGATATGGGTTACATATTTGATTTCCTTGTTTCCTCTTTTTCAACTATGTCCAATGCTGCAGAGTGTTGGAAAATGTAGAGCAAATGGACTTTTCCATAAAATTCTCCACACTACAGGTGCAAATGAAAACATATCATGTACCCACATGATTTTTCTATGTACTTACAAATGGTGATGAAAAAAGTACTCTAGATGCAGTGCTGCTTCTAGGATTCACAGCTGTGCTGCTGGTGCAGCCTATGTGAACTTTTTAGCATGTTAAGAGAAGAAATAAAAAACAGATGCGTTATTCTGTCTGGCTATGTGAAACTCACCACTGAATGTTTTATATACAGCAGATGCAAAAAAAGAAGGTGCCAGACCTCTCTGACAAGGATACCCCACTATAGCTCACTTCCATAAATACCAATTACCACTTCAGTTAATTGGGGGTTTTTTTTAACTTTTTTGGAGTCCTTTCCGTCTCTTTAGTTTTGTGCTCTCTCTCTCTCTCTCTCTCTCTCTCTCTCTCTCTCTCTCTCTCTCTCTCTCTCTCTCTCTCTCTCTCTCTC
>JBBPDB010000017.1:12720601-12736041 GCA_037974465.1 Brachypetersius altus | reverse complement strand
TGAAGAGGGTGTTCAAGTAAGAATTTCATTGTGCTCTGTACACTGTACTCTGTACATATGACAATAAACTTCAACTTGATTGGGAACTCCAGTCATAACATTTCTTGGGGCCACAGAAACAACAAATACACCCCTGCATGCCTGGTGTTAGGTGTCATCTAGAACCCTCTGCTAATACCCTTCAGATAAAATAAGTGACATTTGTGATCCGGACCTAATCATCTAACATCGGTACCTGACCTTACTAAAGCTCTTGTGGCTGAATGCAGTTCCTCACAGTAAGGTGAATACATATATATATGTTTCAGTTTGAAGATCACTTTTTTTTAAACACTTCACATGCCTTTCTGCAGAAACACAAAGCTTGACATTGGTTTATTCTTCCTCTCACCATGTTCAGTTTCCATCTCTATAGAGCACTGTGCTGGTTCATGGTTACTTTATTGTCATCAGCAGTTGTGTATACGTACATAGTAAGATGAGACAACGTTTCTCCATGGACCACGGTGCAACATGCAGCAACATACAACATTCAACAGAGTACAGGTTACAACAGACAGTAGAAAATAAATAGGTTATGGTATATATAGGCTATAGGTATGATTGCCACACATGTGGCAGTGAGCAGCATTGAACTGAGTACCAGGGATGACAGAAAATCTACAATAAATAGACAATGTAGCAGTGTGACAGCAAGGTGTGTGGGGTGTGAATCTTAGTTTACCAGAATGAAAGTATTGCATCTATACATATTATTCCACATTAGCATATGATGTTGGAATAATTTTCTTATTGCACAGAACAGTTAGCAGCACAGAAAAACCCCAGGTGTAGAATGAGTGTGAATAGTCTAAAAAAGTAACACATGTACATATAAACAGTATAAAAAGTATAAAGTAGTTCACTGAAATGTGCTGGTCAACCAGGAACTAGGCAATTATGTGCGTTTGTGCATGTTCAGAGCCCTGATGGCCTGTGGTATAAAACTGTAGCACAGCCGTGCAGAACCAGAATGGAAGCTTTGATCTCGTTTGCCAGATGGTAGAAGGGACAAGAGTCTGTGTAATGGGTGGGAACAGTCCTTCACAATGTTACTGGCTCTGCTAAAGAAGGGGGTTTGGAAAATGTCCTTCTGGGGGTAACCAATAACCTTTTAGCTGCTCTCACTGTCTGCTGCAGTGTGTTACAGTCTGAAACAGTGCAGTTCCTGTATCAGACAGAGATGCAACTAGAGAGGAGACTTTCAATGGTGGTCCTATAGAATGTGGTGAGGATTGGTGGGGGGAGGCTCAGTAGAAAGAGCGGGAGCTGCCAGGCCCTCTTAACTATGGAGGTGGTGTTGAGGGGCCCAGGAACTTGGTGTTGTTGACCCTCTCTACAGCAATGTCATTGATGGTGAGAGGTGAGTGAGTCAATTATCATCTCCTTTGTCTTGTCAACATTGAGAGAGAGAATATTGTCCTCACACCAGGCAGCCAGTCTTGTCACCTCTGTGTAGGTTGAGAAGTTGTTGTTACTGATAAGACCCACCACCGTCATGCCATCTGCAAATTGGAGGATTGATTTGGAGCTGGACACCAATCAAATCATCAAATTTAGACAGTCAACAGAAACCCTTTTTATAGAGATGGTCAACGCTTGAGTAGAAGAGTGATTGACTGATTTACATTCATTCAGTCAGCAGTTGTCTTCAGTTTTCTTAATAATTTCTTAATAAGCTGTCTTAATAATCATTGTTGCTTATTATAGTATTCATGAGTAAACTCATATGCAGTTATTTTCATTTTGGAGAATTTTTTATTGCAGCAGTTTAGTAATAGAGTATGAAAGCAATTTGAGCTACAGTCTTGCAAAAGACTGAGACTGGCTGTTCAGTATATACTGTATTCAAGAATGAAGAAAAATGTCTGTGATTTGATTAAAAAATGTGCTAACTGTGTGAAGAGTTTTGAAAAGAGACCTCTGAAATAAAGCTGTCAATGGGCATTTTCTCATCTCCTTCTGCTCAGTGCTGGTTGCTTCTGTTGTGAAAATGATGGAAAAGAGCTGGAAATGTATTGAATGTATCTGGGGCAGTGAACACTTGCAGTTTCTTGTTTTTTTTTATTTAACAATACACCAAAGCTTTCAATGAGAAGAAGTGTTTTTATGATAATGTTAATATTATGCATGCTAATATCTACTGTTACTTGACTGTATAAACACAATGCAGCAGCTGTGCTCATTTGCATGTTGCTGGACAACAACCCTTCATAAACAGCGCTGTAAAGTAGAGCTTTTTGCTGAAATGAATAAGATGTGGTGGGGAGAAGTTGCAAATGAACACATACTTGTCAGAAGAAATGGCTGGGCAGCTGCCTACAAACTTTGGAGATACGGCGTAGCTATGGTTGGTGACTACTGGATTAGAGAATAATTCGTCCCTCAGTATTTGATTAATGTAAATGTTGGAGTGAATTACACAATGGAATGGCATCTCATTTATTTGGAATATGTTCAAAGAAAGTTCGTTTGCTCCAGTTTCAGACTCAAACAGAGGCCTTCTGCTAGTGTGTAATGTATGAAATTGGTGCACAAATCTATATGCATAGTTTATGGGCCATGAGCATGGAAAATGCAAAATATGCCTCTGTTTCTCATGCATATGCATTTAAAGGAGGATCACACAAACATCAGAGGATCATGCTGCACATGCTGGGGGATGCTGGAATTGTGGGTGGCTCATACAGTTTTCTAGCAACAAACAGTGGCTGTTTAACACCAGGTGTAAAAAAACAACAGTATCTAAAGCATTTGCTTTTGGGTGAGTCCCTTTAACAATGGCAGCTTGCTTCATGGCTGAATGGATATGTGTGCCTCAAAGATGTGCTTAAAGAATTTACCAGCAGAGAAGCATTATTGCAGACCTCAGAACCAGTTGTACATTTGTCAGAAGATGCAAAACAAAATATGTATTAATGCAGGTGCAGTGTACACACAAACCATTTTTTACCAAGTTTTTTAATCACAGCAAACTAATAACCCTGTTGAATGTTGTTGTGGGAAAGAAATTCATGCATTAACATCTCATATGTCACTGAGCTTTCATTCTCTCTTTTTGCCTGCTGATGTCTTAATTACTTCTCTGCACATCTTAAAACCTGTGGCTCTTAAGAAAGCACTTGTGAATGTAAGTTGCAGGACACATTAAGACAAATTTTGTGCTTGATCTGGGACATGAACCTGTGTTAACTTCATGGCTCACACTCTTCCATGTGTGCACATTTGTAGCTAAATGACTAAATATGTAGTCATAAGTCTAGAGATGAATTTTCTTCAATTAGCAGCTAGTAGAATTCTGTGACTGTAAGGTTCCTTCTATGCACCGAGAAAGCTTTTCCTCCACCTGGCCCATATGGATCATTTTTATCAGTACCTACATTTTACAGACCTAGGGGTACTGTCAAAATTTAAGTTACATTTCTAACATGGTGGCCACCTTTGTTTGGTCAAACAAGGCATGCACCTCTTTAAAAAAAACCCATTTTGAGTATGATATAATGGCAAAAGGAACATCTGAGCTGAAGTTAGAAGGAGAAGCAGGTCAGATGACAGAGCAGGCTGCAGCAGAGAGGATGAAATAGAACTTTTAATTCCCAGCCTTTACCTGTTATACAAAAGTGAAATATTATGCATGGTTTGTGGCTGGTCAGTTTGAATCTCAATCAGATGTCTCTTTCTTTTCAAAGCTGGCAGTTCTTGGCCAAGCCGAATGATCAAAGAGACTCTGTGATGATAGACAGAAGTCTGACTTACAAGAATAGTTCAGAGTGGGCAGTGTTGATGTAAGATCAGTTTTCACCAGAGCAGAAAGATGCTGTGGAATCATTTCTGATCCTCAGACAGTAGACCCTCTTCCAGAAATTCTGTTAACACGGCCTGTTACTGAAAATCGCTGAGGCAATGTATGTGGAAACTCACTTGAATAATACATGCCATGTCAATCTTTGTAAAAAAACAATTCTCATTTTTTCACCCTCAATTCTCAAATTTTATTTGTCTTTGAAATACACAAACTGCCGATATGTTTCTGTGTTAATGTATCATATAATACATCGATACTGTCAAGAGAGAGAAATAGGAGAGGAGAGGGAGAGAGAGGGAGAGGGAGAGAGAGAGAGAGAGAGAGCGAGAGAGAGAGAGAGAGAGAGAGAGAGAGAGAGAGAGAGAGAGAGAGAGAGAGAGAGAGAGAGAGAGAGAGAGAGAGGGTGGTTGCCAGTGCAGTGTAGGAGAATGTGACAAATATAGCTGGACACACACAGCAGTTAAGTGCAGAAAGTGACATTAAAAGAACCCTTCAAGTAAATCCTTCAATGAGAACAATTACATCAATTATTCCTTTCCTGTAGCTTTCTTAGATTCTGTTGAAAGTGTGGCTTCTAAGCTTTCAATTCCCGTCACTTTAGTCTTTAGAAATTTTTTTCAGATTTATTATGCATGCAGTCTTATTTCACGGAAAATAAAAACGTTGCATGTCAAAACAAGAAAAAGTCATAAACTAGACTTGTTGACATTTATTGTTTATTGAATTTAAATGTAATTAATGCATGCCCTTGGCCTGTGCAATTAAACAATACTAAACCTTTTTATAAACTTGCACCATTTTCTAGGAGGTTGAAAGATGAACATCAGACTTCTTATTTTGAAGCCATAACACAGAAAGGCAGGCCGGTAATATACTGCTGATAAGCGTCACTCATTGCTCTTTCGAACTCAGGCATGACTATGAGGAATGCCCCATTCCTCTACAAGATCATTTAATTTTAATTGTAGGCAATTGTTTAAAAGATATTCAGATGAAAAGTTTGGTCGTGAGGTTTTGAAAGGAAGGTTGAGATGTTGAAAGATAATGTACATTTATTTTTCAACAACAGCGGAAACAAAGTGCTGCTTTGCACTTTCTGGCTTTGATGGAAGAAATTGTTTCTTGAGGAGCACACACACCAGCATGAAGAATCATTTAAGGCGAAACCCCATACAGTCAAAAAAGAATTGAATTCACCCACTAGTTTACTACTAGATGGCTTGAGGTCAGAACATATGGAAAATGTCAGGACGAGAGAGACTCTCTCAATTGTTTTTCATCTCTTTTGCTTTTCATCTTATGTATTACACTGACAAAGACTATAGTGTGTCTTCGTATTGATCTGTACCCAAGGACAAGGGTATAATAATGCTTTATGCTTGTGCTATAGTGATTAAGGTGACCATTCTGTCGTACATGAACACACCACAGCACACAATGTGAACAGCACAAAAGTCCTCCCCTGTATTTTACCCATTCACCAAGTGAAGCCGCGGACAGCCAGGAACACAGCGCCCGGGGGCAGTGTGTGGGGACGGTACCTTGGTCAAAGAGACCTCAGAGGTACCGCTAGCAGTCCTGGGACTCAAACCCACAGGCCACCAGCTGCCCCATGAATAGGTAAAAGTAGGAAAGAGTAACAGTAAAAGTTGAGTAATACATTGAGATGTTGTGTGTCTTAGTGTGATCACATAGATTAACCAAGTGAATGCAAGAATGCTGAATCTACTGTAACAAAGGTATAAGTTCCTGAGGGCCATAGCACTGAACAAAGTAGTGTTTCTTAATTCAATTAAAAAATGTGGCTACTGCAGTACATTGTAAATACTGCACAAGAAATGGGTCAGTTTTTACACCGCCTGCATCATCTGCATTATTCAAAAGCTTTGATTTGTCTCATGTTTTTCTCTCCATACTCTGGGCACGTCTTCAGCTTCCACACTAGAACACAAAAGTTAAAAAAAAGTAAAATGACCTCAAAAACTGTAAGTCACCATGAAGTGTTTCATAGTAACTTCAAACACAAGGACATGCCCACCAGGACTTTCAAACCCACAAATCAGATAATCCGATCACTTAGGAATGAATAGGAATCTCAAGCAAATGGACAGTCTACAGGTTATTTTCTATAACATTATTCTATAGGTGTACTGCCCAACACAGGCTTTCAAATGTGCATTTCCTGAATATGCTTACTGAATATATGGTAGAAGGATTTGTTTTAACTTAAAATAAAATGGATGGCCTAGTGGTTAGGATGCAATCAGAGGGTTGGGGTTTGAATCCCAACAGCTTGTGTCACCGCTGAGGTACTCTTGAGCAAGGTACCCTGTGACAAATGCATGTGACAAATAAAGAATCTTTTTAAGTAACATTAGCCAACAATTTTATTGGTCTGATAATTTACTATTTAAAGCCACAAATCATTTTATAAATGTTAATAAATCTAGGATATTTGGTAGTTTCTACCATTGGGGCATACTGTGTTAGATTAGTTTTTTATGTAATGTAAAACTGCTTCACAGGACAGCACAGTGCCATATCCAGTATGGTGAACCGGAATGGCCAAGGTCTGTTGTGAGACATGCTGTCCATATGAGCCTTTTCACTGTGTTGGCCAGTTTTGGCTCCCATGCAGTCTTATGACATGCAGGCTAAATTTGCATGTTTTAAAATGAGCCACCTTTGGCTTCCATGCAGTTTTCTAGTACAGACAGAGGAACAGCAGTGCCATACATATGCCAGAAGTGCCTCAAATCTTATGTGCAGTTTGGTAGAAAAAAAGTTGAATGCTGTTTGCTGGTCATTATTTATTATCCATAATTCATTATCCTGTTTTCACATTACTTCAGGTCAAGCCAGGGCTTTCAGTCTTTGAGCAGTGAAACCATTTTCAGAGACATAAAGGAAAATGAATGCAGAGAACTTGGGGATATGAATTCAGTTTGGGCTGCTGGAATGAAAACAGTCTGCGACACGTACGCCCACACTTTATTGAATAATGTTCTGAAAAACATGGCAATTAGCACCTTTAAACTGCGTTCCCAAGCCGCAAGAGTCAAGATCGCGTCTGGGTGCTGGCGTGTGTGGGCACTGTGGCGGCTTTGTGCTGCTGCTGCTTCTCCCCCCGCAGGTTCAGCACGGACACAGCTGCGTCTTCGTGCACAGGCTTTGGTGCGGATGCTCCTTCTGTGGAGAAAAAACCCAGCAGACCAGAGGCTCACACATTCAAGCTGTAGCACATCAGTGGGAGCGTGTGGGAGTTCTTTCTGTATGCAGGGCTCAGAACTGGCAGCTTTTCTACATACATACATTAAAATGCAAAGACGGATCTTTCTTTGAGGTGGTGTGTCTTGTCTGTTTCTGAGTATGTTCATTTGTTTCTGTACAGTTTTAGGACGAAAAACAAACAACCTGACTTCAAAAGCAGTCAGTGACAAATAGAGCTTACTTAAAATGTGAGGGTCAACAAATGTCTTTTTTTGAGAATGATTTTCCAGGGATGTAAATACACATTCAAAATTGCAGTAAGATACTCACAATGGCAAGGGGAGGGCTAGCACATCCTTCTTCCGTCACCTGAAGCCAAGTCACAACACCAGTGGACAGCTCAATGTGGCTGAAGGAGCTGGCGAGTCTATAAAGTCTATTATGATATGGATTGGCGTGATCTTCACTGAGAGACTGCAGGAGTGGGAAGATTATCCTACCCATCCACGTCATATACATAACAAAATACGATAACATACTTTCACCATGAGTTCTGACCACAATGATGAAAAAAACACTGCATATTTGTATTGGTGATGGTGTGTGTATATGCATGCATGCATGCTGCATGTATGTATATGGTACTGAAGAAAAGTTTCATGTTTAATAATCTCTAGTTTTTGAAAGAGGGCATTTAATTCTGTGCAATACGGAGATAAAGTTTCCTCATTTCCTGCTTGAAGTTTGCTAATAGAGCCCCAAAACAAGATTGCACAAAAGAGGACAAGGAAGTTTTAAAATAAGTCAATTTATATTTTTACCTAAAATGCCATTGCAGTTCAATTACGATGTGACAGTTCCACAAAAAATTTAATTAGGAAAACTTTCAATGTCTCAAGGCATCAGCTATCAGTGGCAGTGCAGTGTCTGGCACCATTTCTTTCTGGAACATTGCACAGACACAGATCTACTTTTCTTTTCCCTTTTCTTCCTAAATTCTCCACAAAAAGGAACTACAACGACGGAACTGTGGACTGTTTATGTCTCCATCTGTCCGAATATAAAAATATGATACAAAGTGGGACATCAGCAATCCAACAGGTACGAAAGCTCCGTGTGCAGAGCAAAATGAGTCACACAGCAGCTTTGGAGAGGAGACATCTGTGCGCTGTAAGAAAAGCGGAGACTTTTCCCATAATTTGTTGGAGCGTTTGTTCTCCTCAGGATGCAATAATGATCTAGTTTAGAGCTGTGGCCTAAAACAATGCGCCTTGATGTGCAAAAAGCTCTGACCTCAATAAACTTTTCTACAGCTATTAATTTCGGTGACACAGATTTGAGGGGGCGGGGTTGGGCCTGCGATGGAGCCTGAGAAATCATGCCTCGTGGTGCTTCCTGACTCAACTCATCAAAGCACAGACAGGCTCCTCTTTATTACTGCCTATTATGGTTAAGTTTGGGGAAGAGAGCCGCAGCAGGCTGATGATTAGGGCCAGTCTGTCGTCACTGTGCCCTCATAACATTCGCTCCAAATATAGTCTCCAATTCCAGGTGGTCCCACTCCTGAAGGCCACTCTGTCTGCGTTCAGCTTGTAACTGCGATTCAAGAGCCAACTCAGGTGCAATAATTAAGAGAGGGACATTTATTTGAGTGACAGACACAGTTTTCCGACATCTTTAATACTTGCAATCTTTGCATACTTTATTGTTATGCCCTACTTTACAGGTTTGCTTTTATGTTTTGTGAAATAATCAGAATCAGAATCAGAGAACTTTATTTATCTCGGAGGAAATTGTTCACATCACGACTGCACACTCACACAAGACAGAAAAATACCTGAATCTATAATAAAATATACTCAGACTAGAAATATATTAAGAAAAGAAATATAGTACAACTCATCCATAATAAAAGTATACTAAGAGGAGAATATAGTTTAAGTTAAAATTAAAACACAATAAGTAGAATTGCAGAATTGCAGTAATGCAGTATTGACAGATTTGCACGTATACAGTCATATTCTTTCTGACTTTTATAGCTTATAACCCCAGCGTCCTTATGATTGCAGGCAATAACAAAAGCATGGCGTAACTCTGTATTAATTATTTATCACTTATTTAAACTAATGGAGAAATGCGGTTGTAATGCTGGTTGGAAACTTCCAATTTAAGCAATTGCATATGTGGACAAGGACATATTATTTTATAATTACTTTACCGAGGCAAGCTAAAATGTTTTTCCTCTAGTGATGCGTTCATGTGGAATTTATTTCTTTCTCTGTAAAGACAACGTTTGATAAACATTGAAAGGAATTTCAATTAGCCTTTGTATTCATAGTAAATGAAGGTGACAATAATTGTGAAGGGTACATTATGTTGGTGGTTAATCTGATGTGGTAAGACTTCAGTATAGAGCCTTGACACCTAACAAATAGCTATTACTTAGCTGGATCTACCAAATAATCACACAGAAAAAAAATAATAATTTTGACATTTCTTTGGTTTTATATAACAAAATGTAATGATCAAATTAGAATAGTATAACAGTACATGCAGACTTTAACATACAACGATAATATCATTAAATAAAAGTACTAAAAAGTACAGATGTATTCATTTTTTTAGCTTTCAGAAATCTTTGAGATTCAAACATTCTGATTCTGTAGAGGAACATAGATCTTTAAACATTCTCTATCAGTGAGGATAATCATAAGAGCACAGTGCTTTTGGAATGCAAACTAAGGCCTGTTTTCAAAGAGCTTTGGTCAGCTAACCTGTTTTACAAGGTTGAAACTGGATGGTGTTCAACCTTCAATGCTGCACACTGAATGACAGTATAAAAACCCACAGTACATGTTCATGAAAACAGACACTGTTTGCCGACTCTCTATCACAGCCCACCTTAGTGTGTTTGTGATTCACTGTTTATTTTCACAGTGTGGGCAAGCCAGTCACTGCAGGCCTGCCTGTGTCCAGTTGTTCTTAGCAGGCTTTCATTGCCTTCTGCCTTAAAAGCTAAATGAAGCAGTCGGTTTCTGCTGTTATACAGCTATTGAAACATAAAATAAGAGATGAAGTGTGTGACATAGCCAAAAGCTTCTTACATATTTAATATTGCCCTTGTACTTGAGTGCCCCACAATAGACATGCTGTATGAAGGCTAGTGAAATCCCAAAATACTGTGAACATATACATAATGTACCATAAAGATCTTTAAATCCACTGACAGGTGAACTGAATAACATTGGTTTTCTCATTATAATGACAACTGTCAGTAGGTAGGATATACTAGGCAGTAAGTGAAGTAAACAGTCAGCTCTTGAAGTTGATGTTTTGAATGCAGGAAAAATCAGCGAGCGCAAAGATCTGAGCAACCTTGACAAGGGCCTAATTGTGATAGCTAGATGACTCGGTCAGAGCATCTCCAAAACAGCAGGTCCTGTGGGCTGTTCCCATTATGCAGTGGTTAGTATCTGCCAAAAGTGGTTCAAGAATGGCCAACCAGTGAATTTGTAACCGGGTCATGGGCACCCAAGGCTCACTGATGAATAAGGGGAGTGAAGGCTTGTCTGTCTGGTCTGATCCCATAGAAGAGCTACCATAGCACAAATAGCTGAAAAAGTATATGCTGGCCATAATAGAAAGATGTCAGGCCACACTGTGCATTGTTGTTTGTTGCATTCAAAGATATGTTGCCACAGACCAGTCAGAGTGCCTATGCTGACCCTGCCCACTGTAACACTGGATCATGAAGCAATAGAAGAAGGAGGCCTAGTCTGACAAATCCTCAATTAAGTGTTTCGTTAAATGTCTCAAGGCAACAGGTATCAGAAGCAGTGCAGTATCTGGCACCATTTCTTTCTGGAACATTGCACAAACACAGATCTGTGTTGATTTTTTTTTTCCTTACACCGTGTGCATGTGTGTCACCTACCTGGGGAAGAGGTGAAATCAGGCTGCACTACAAGCCAGCAGAGGCACTTGACAACGCTCTGCTGCAAAACCTTGGGTCCTGATATTCATGTGGTAGTTACTTTGACACAAACCACCTACCTAAACATTGTTTTGGAGCAAGCAAACCCCTTCATGGAAACTATGCCCTAAAGGTAGTGGTTTCTTTTAGCAGGATAACATGCCCAGCCCTACAGCAAACATTTTTCAGGAATGATTTGAGGTACAAACCAGTTCAAGGGGCATTTATTTTCTGAAAGATTAAGGGTGCTTTTACAGAAGAACCCCAACCAAACAAACAAACCCAGAGCTCTACGTATACAGGCCTGGGTTCCCTGGAAAAAAGAATAAAACAGATGCAAAACAGAGTGATGCCTCAGCAGGCAGTTGACCACTTCTGTGAGAGACATGACCCTTGAAGACATCACAGCGGGATAGGCGAAAACTCACAAATGCTGAAACCCCAGAAAACAACCTCAGCAATAACTGAACCCAAACAAACACAAGTAGAAAACGGAGACGCTGTTACACAAGGTCCAAAGGACAATAGCTGATATCAGCAACCACGTTTGACTTGAACAATAGACTACACTGTAAAATGAAAGTTAACTTTATAAGGATTTCAGTGGAGAAGGAAATCTTGGAATTCTATTTTATTTTTCCTTTCTACTGTTAATACCATTATACATGACATGAAGAGATACTGTTAAGACACTGACTGATGAATAATTTAATTCAAGCTGATTATTAAGGTATTCATTTATTGTATAGCTATGATCTGAGGATGGCTCTAGGCGACTGAACATTATTGCTAAGCTAATTTAACAGGTGCTTTCATTAGGAATATTTTGTAATATCATAAGTTTTATTTTGAGTTAATGATGATGGTGTTTGGGTTGCACAGAATTTTGACCGGGTACAGAAGTGCTGTGGATCAAACTGGGTTGGGCCCATACAGGCCTATTGACCAAAAAATTTGCTTATGCAACCACTTCCTCCAATCTACTCTTATTGCAATCACAAGTGCAAAATTATGTTTTTCAACCACATACATAAAGATATGTCTGATTACTCTCAGCAGGACTTTGTTGACAAGTACTATTTAGGTCACCCAACTTAAATGTAAATAGGTAACTTCAAAAATACATAAAAATGAATATAGGTTAAGCTAATAACAAGTGTATTGTTTATTGTAAGTATAAATCATATTTCTTAATGATATATTTGAGACTTTGTTGTTTTATGAGAGTAATGAGTCCTTTGAGACTTAAAAATGTTGTAGAAGGCCATCATAACCTTGAAGACTATGATGACCTCTTTAGAAGCATAGAACCCTTAGAGCCTTGTGCCACTGGATACCAGAGCTCCAGTTTGATGTAGACCATTGTTTCTCAACCCAGTCCTCAGGGTCCACCAGATGGTCCACAGTCTCGTACTAACCTAGCTGCCGGTGCACTCATACCTGTGGTTTTAATGACTTGGATCACTTGTGCTGGAAGCTGGTTTATAGAAAAAATGCAGGCCGTCTGTTGGGCAAAGCTGAGAAACACTTGTATATATGACTCCAAGCAATGGAACTACTGGTATTATTCCAAATTAGCTTAGTTTCAGGGGTATGTACTTTTGGAGGCACAACACAAACTTCAAGAGGAGCTTAGGAGGAAAATGTCTCTCTGTCGCGTACCTGTTATCTTTCTCCATTAAAGCAGCTGAAGATAACTGAAGATAATGGCTTGGTTTTATGACAGTGTGTATAGGGGGTGTGTCGGAGCCAGAGGGTTGCTCAGTGTGGCACTGGACATTCCTGATAGCTGATTGGCCACACTGAGTGACAAACTAAAGTTTAATTGATTATTACTTTGTGCAGTTTGATGCTATTTGACTGATTTCAGTTCTTGTTGAAAGATGCGTTATATTCTAACAAGTCACTTGGTAGTTTGTTTTAAAGTAGAGTTAGGATCATGAGGATTGTAATTAAGATTGAGATCAGACTCAAATATGGGTAACTGGACGCTAAGAGGTAACCATTCTTATTCCTGACTTATTTTTGTATACTGTCACTTGAAACATTGAAAGGAAAGACATCTGCCTTTTTAAAGAAGAAAAACAGGGATATCAGGTGCAAATAGACTGGTCATTACACCTCCACTGGACCCCAGAGAAGCACCTTACCTGAGGCTAGTCAGAGTCAGTGTGGTTGGACTTCACAAGGACCCTACCTGTCATCCAGTATTATGCCCAGTTTAGAAATTAAGTTCAGTTTTAACTTTTAGAAGTAGATGCTTTCGTCAGATTTAGCCTCAGTTTAAAATGTTGATTCATATTCTTGTGTTATGTTAATGTAACAGCAGGGGATGAAACCCTTATGTCACTGAGCGCCCTAAGCGCCAGATATTTGGTTTTAGTTTCATTAACTTTCTGTCAAGATCTATGGACCCCCTGAGGTAGCGTTGGCCACCCTCAGTCACCCCATGTATTAAGCCAGTTCTGCCACTGCGGGATGGGGTCCCAGGATTACTACAGCCATTGGTTCATTAAGTAATGATGTAATGTTTAATACTACACTTCTTGTACTGCTGTGTAATAGCCTATGTTTCTAAGGCCCGGATTCTTAAAGCACTACAAAAAGTAATTTCACACCAATTAAAATTTATGCCACCAGATCCATAACTCCGACTCAAGGCCTGCCTCAGTCTGTCTAGCCTGAAGGCAGAGCAGGAGATAAGGCGTATTGCTTCGCCTCTGTGATGTCTCACATCTCAGTCACAACGAAAGACGTCATGCAAAGAAGTTTGCTCTCTCCTTCCCTTGGTGCATTATCAGTCACGCATTAGCATCTATAAAAATAGTACAACTTGCCTGAATAGAGATACAGTATGTGGAAGCTGAGTGTCAGTTTAGCAACTGTGCTGCCACTCAACATCAACTTGAAACATTCCAGGAATGACTACAAAAACTGATCGCAAAGCAACCAGAAAGTGCAACAGTGTCTACAAACAACATTCAGTGAATTTTCCTTTTGCACCTAATGAGCAAAAGCAAAGGGGTGGGAAGTGCTATTAGGAGCCAGAGAGAGTAAACAGGAAGCAGCTGTTTAAAGAGACGGCACCATTAAACTCATCACAATGGCTTGCCTTGCCCCATTGACTTTTACAGCCTCTCCAAACTGCCAGATTATACTTAATAGAGGCTGAGCTGTCAGTGCAGCTTGAAGGATAGAGAAGTTGGAAAAATTATTTCAAGTTTTATAGTTTATGAGTTTACATCATTATGATGTCATTAGGGGGCCTTTGGCTCGGACAGAGAAACACAAACAGTGGTTATGACATTACTGAGCATCCATCATACCGTCTGAGTCTATGCAGTTCATCTAAAAGCCCACCCTCCCCTTCTTCACCTCTCAACACATTTTACAGTCTCCAAAATGCTCTATCTGTCTTTGTCTTGCTCTCTCTTCCGCCTCTCTCTCTCTCTTTCTCTTTCCCACTGTCTTGCTCTTTAGCTTTCTGCTTTTTCCTCACTCTCTCTTTCTACCTCTTATTTTCTTTCTCTCTCTATGTCACTGTACCCTTTTCTCTCTTATTCACTCTTTATTTATTCATCCCTCCATATCTTTTGTTCTTTCTCCCTCTTTCTGTCCCACTTTTTTCTCATTTTCTCTCAGTTTATCTTTTTCTTTCTACTCCTATCTCTCATTCTCATCTCTTATTATCTGTTTTACTCTCTCTCTCTCTCTCTCTTTCTCTCTCTCTCTCGCTCTCTCTCTCCCACTCTCTCTGGAAGGATGATTAGTGCTTATGAGTGTTGTAAATGAGGAAATTTACATTTGAATATGTCTCAGACAGATACACCTTCAGAGACTGTTCTTGGTGATGATGAAACCGTTGTGTGTTTACAAAAAGCTTCAGCTTTGTTGGAGAGATACTGGCAGATGAGCGAAACAGTAATTATTATTAATGCAGGCAAATACATCTTCATATCTTACCGCAATACATCACTGCTCCTTAATGAAGGTTTCTTTGTCAAATGTTTGATGACATTTCAGCTCACACAAATGCATGCAGACACACACACACACACACACACACACACACACACAAGCGCGCGCACACGTATATATATCATACTGTCTCATTTCAATGGAAAGAAAGGGTTTGGGTGTATGGTGTTTTAGGAACAGGGAACACACTGAAATATGCAAAATATGTGTTTCAGTAACATCGCATTGATTTAGTGTGTGACTCTGTTAAACATTGAGACACATATGTGACCCTATCTGATGTAATGAGTCGGAAGTCGGCATTCTATTTTTTGAGATATGTGCTGATTATTTTGAAAAACATAAAAAATGTTTTGGTCTTATATGAAAGAAAAGGTCTTCAAAATTAATCTCTCAAAGTTTCATCATAGAAATAATTGCAAAAATGTACTTAAA
>JBBPDB010000017.1:12690120-12700816 GCA_037974465.1 Brachypetersius altus | reverse complement strand
GTTTACAGTCTTTTTTTACAGTGTTATTCCACTTTTATCATTAATAAAGATAAATCTGCACAAAGCAAACATATTTGCCTACCCCTATGTTGATAAGAGTATTATAAACAGTATATTTAGTACAGACTTAAAGGTGCGATTAATCGCAAGTTAACTATGGAAAACATGAGTTAATCGCAATTAAATATTTTAATCTACTGACAGCCCTAATATATATATATATTAAAATTAAGAGTTTACTAAGTTTAAGACTACTATGTTTACTAAGTTTTATCATGAGCTTATAGACCACAAACACATTTGTGATCTTTCACTTTAGTTGTTTTGTTTCATTTAAATGATTAATTTATAAATAATATGCAGAGCACAGAAATGAAATGAAAAGCTAATTAGTTAACTCTGAGCAGAGCCAATATTTGAGCATTTACTTTAAATTTTGAAGTCTCAAACATAACATTCTCAAACCAGCAGAGCAAAATCAAAAAAGTGAATATTTCTGTTTTGGCTGTGTGCTGGTCTAAAATAATTAAATTGTAAATCTGGAAAGCTGCTAGATCTAGCAGTGCTGTTTGCATAGATAATGACATATTCATACATAAATTATGAAATTTTACTGTGTTTTCTTAAATAACATCCTGAATGATTTTGTGTAAGCAAGGGTTAATCTTAAAAAAAAAACAACAACATAATTGTCTCATTACTACATCGAGAGCTCAAGTGTGGGGGTTATGGCATTATTGTTGTTTAACACAACCCTATTAGCATTTATTAGCAATGATGAGATGTAACAAGACAGATCAAGATAGAAATGTGTATTTTCAAAGTCACATGACTTTCCATATTTTTTTTGTTTAATCATTCATTTATTTTAGTTGCAAAAATCTTAATTCATTATCAAAAGGTCCAGTGTCACAGATTCTGTTAACTAGAGCTCCAAAGCACATCCACACATCTGCAACACCTTAATGCAGATTTGTGTTTGAGCAGGTTGACTGAGCTTTTGATTATGTGTTATTATGAAAAGTTATTTGGCCTATTAGAGTGCCTTCTAATGACTAGCGAAAATTTATGTGGAGTTTTTCACTAAATTCTTCCTTTAAGAGGTGCAATACAGTGTCATAAGTATTTGCCAGTAATGTGTGTGTGGCAGGGGGGATTGTGTTACAGACATTGTAAGGAATAATGTTTTCATGCTCTATATAAAGAGTTTGACTCATTGGACATGAATTTAGCTGAATAATTTAGTTCCTGTGACAAGCCTAGCCATGTTCTTCTATGAGCTAATGCACTTAACTCCTGTAATCATTAATTTAGTCTATTGCTTTCTTTCATTTTAAGCCCAGAGGATGTTTCAGAGACCATTCTTTTCATATTTGATCACATTCGTTTTTAATATTGCTTTAAGAAAATCATACTGTATAGTCAATTGTTTTTGAACTTGGCTATTCATGTTATGAAGTCAAGTAGCACCTGTGCCTACAGCCATGATATCCATTTGTTGCACTTTGTGCGCATTGGATTTAGAAGACATACGATATGTTCATTTCTGGCGCAGCATGTCTAGCCGAGAATGTGAAGTTTGTCAAACATTATACAGTGATTATACATTATACAGCCTAGTTTGTTTCTTCTAGCCATCACTGTAAATAAAATGGTGTATTACATAATGCTCACCCAAACCTCCAACCTTTTTCAGAGTCGGCATTTGTCTGAGCATTTGATAGGAGCAATAGAAATTTCCCAAAAGTCTTCAAATTAAATCTTGCTACAGATTAAAGGTTTTGTATATACATATGTGTGCGTGTGTGTGTTTATTTCTTTCATGTTTTCTTTCATGTTCATGTGATTTCTCTCTTTTTGGGAGAGACAGGAAGTGGTAAAATGGACTCCTGATATTGCTTTATTCAGCATCAAAGGAAGTACGCCTTTGACCTTCAAACCCAGAATCCCCTGCCTGTGTGTGCATGCATGTGTGGCCGTGTGAATAAGCCTTCATAGTAATTAATGTATTCATCTGTAGTCATTATGTAGCCTTTACAGGCAAAGTTCAATTAAAACTGGATTATAGCAAGTTTGATGTAGTACAGGAGAGGTACATGCAGTAATAAAACAAGCAAGAGAGATGTGTGGACTCTATCGACAGTCTTCTCTTCTGCATGTACATGCATGCACACACACACACACACACACACACACACACACACACACACACAGATGTGTATGGCACAAAGAGTAAGTCCTGTAAGTTGTGATGGGTCAGACTAGTTTGTCCAGCACATTCCACAGATGCATGATTGGATTGAGATCTGAGGAATCGTGAAGGCAAAACTCTTGAGGGCAAGAAATCTTTAACTCTTTGTCATGTTCCTCAAATGATTCTAGAACATTTTGCAGCATGCTGCTGACACAGGCCACTGCAAATAGAATTTCTTTGCCTTGTAAGGATGTACTTGCTCTGGAATGTTTAGGTTGGAGGCACGTGTCATAGTCACATTCACAAGTCAGCTAAGGTTTCCCAGTAGAACATTGCCCAGAGCATTACACTGCTTCTGCTGGCTTGCAGTCTTCTCATAGTGCAGTCTAATACCTTCTCTTTGTGGGTACATTTTCAGCAATTTGTTCATTCAGTATCTTGTTGTAGCATCAGACCATATGGGCTAAACTTCACTCCCCTTGCTCATTAGTGGGTGCCCATGACCCTGTTACAAGTTCACTGGTTGTCTTTCTTTGGAGTTCTTTTGGCAGAGACTCACCACTGTGTACTGGGACCACCCCACACAATCTGTAATTTTGGAGATGCTCATTTTATTGATATGACTGTCCTTACACTCACACCCATTCTGAGTATTTGTTTCCAACACATCAAAATTTGTGTCCAGTGGATGTACAGAATTTTGGGGCAGATTGAAAGCACGCAAGCTGCATTATTCAAAGCTGCCTCGGCTTCATGCTGTGAGTGAACTGACTCTTTGCTGCCATAGTTTCCTCACTGTGGCACTTCACTTTGTTCCGTTCCAGAAGTTCAACTTCATGATCATGAATATGTATAAAGAAGTGAGATTAACATAAGGCACATTTTATGCTCCAACTGACTGCGTTTTCGCTCTTAGGAATAATGCTGGATTGACTGCAAGCTTGCAAACAAACAGTGAACGTACCATAAGGGACAAATCCTTTGTTTTTAATCACTCTCCACTGTGGCTATCTATATTCTGCATAGAGCATGGGCATCCTGCATACATTAGGTTGATTTATTTATGTAATTATTGCTGAGTAATACAGCTGCAAGAAAAATATATATTTCAGGTAATTGACCTCGCTATGCTCAACCTACAAATGTAATAGCAGATGTTGCCAGGATGGGGAAGCAGAACCCTAGAAAATGTTAATTAACCTGAAGAGAAATTGTAGCATCCCTTAAAGTAGTTACAGCATATTTCATTTCGGGTTTAAAAAGCTATGCTACCAAGCTGGAATCTGTTGTTTATGTAATCAAAATTAATTAATAGAAAAATGCTTGTAATGTTCAAAGTGGCAGCTGTTTATGGGGTGAGTCCCACCCCTCAATAACAACAGTCAATTTCTTGTAAACCTGCAAGTGGGAAAAGCCCCACAGATTTTATCAGCTATATGTGTTTAAAACATCACTTTTAGTTCAGGATTAATAGGCCTCTCACCATTCGGAGAAATAAGAGCTTGGTCTTGTACGACTGAAAATAACTGCCTGGGAGCGTTGCCAAGATGGCTACTGAGTGGACAGTCTTTCCCTTAAGGACTTTTTCAAAACTAGGTAGGCTTGAAACAACAACACATTTGCTATCTTGCTAATCACAAATAATATATATGTATATTCTTATAGTGTGTGAAAATATACCTGAACAATTTCCTCCGGGATAAATAAAGTTGTCTGATTCTGATTCTGATAAATATTAGGTATTATTGTTGTTCCAAATAGATATAAGTATTTGAAATGGGAAAAATGCGCTCTAAATGGAGGTGTTCTTGTACGAAGACTGGGTTCTCATTAGGTTGAATGGGATTTTTCACAGGATGCTGTGAAAAAGTCATTTGTGGGTGGAGCATGAAAAGATCAATTGCTGTATATTGCTTGGGATCAGTACTAAACATCTATTTCTGAAAGATGACTGCAAGTGGATTGTCCATCAAGGAGTTACATTCTAAGATCAGAAAAGCCAATTCATCTATATTTTTCTTAGATGTTCTTAAACTCAACCTTTTCAGCCATTTATTTTCCCTGTTCTCTGCCTTTCTCCCTCTGTTCCTCTCTCCCTCCCACCCTCCCTCCACTTGACCCTTAAATTAGAAATTAAACCCCATTACGGTCACAGGCAGCAGCCGGCATGTGTTTTTTGCATCCGTCTGGGCTCACCTCACCTTATTAACAAGCGGAGGACAGACTGTTGTTAAACCGAATATTCACCTCCAACATCTTTTGCCTAATGTAAACACAGTGGACGCGTCCCGACAGGAATTACCCCCTAATGGGATAAATTAGCCAGAGCTGGGTGAGGAATTGCACTGATGCAGCCAGGCAAGGGACTGGGCCCCACCGGACGAAGCCAAGGGGAATTCACGGCCCTTTGTAATGAGCTAGGCGCTCTCAGATAAGTAGCCGACCCAAGGTCTTGACCCACTTCAGTCACCTCAGATACCATAGTCACATTTTAAAATGGAGAGGGAGGGTGAAGGAGAGAGCAAGAGAGAGAGGAGGGATGAAATGAGGTAATCAGGGACCTCACATTATCCATGGAGTACGCAAGTAGAATACAGTAAGAGAACACGTAGCATACAGCAGTTTCAGCCAATGAAGCAAAGCTTAGTCAAAGCTGAGGAAAGTAGACGGCTTGTATTTTCAAGTCTTCAAAGTCTACTTTCTTGCTAGTAATTGTGTGGTTTCATGTGGAGCATAGTCTGGGTTGAAATGACAAACATTTGTACAATCCAAATTTACTTGACTTAAATGTGATGAACAGAACCTATTGGCTAAATTTGGATGGTTGGAAAAAAAGCAATATAATTACTCACACATGGGGTAAAATCCAGCTTCTTTTTATGTAAATGCAGTTACTTACTGCTCCTGAGCAGACCTATATTTGCCCTAAAGCCTAACCGCCCATTTCAGTATTAGTCCTCATTGGCTTGGACTTGCCATTTTTCCTCAGGGAATCCCTGTCAGCATCTTAAAAGTAATCCCATTACTGTGTAAGTACAGTTCAAAAAGCCTTCAGAAGGACAAGAAACTGTGAACACAAGTGTTGACTTCCAGCAGCCAACCATGCACTCACAAGTAAACATGTAAATAAAACAGCACATGTGATTGTTTTGTTGACATTTAGGTGAAAAGTGGTAGAAAGAGACATTTCTTGTACAGTCACTGTAAATGTTAACACGCTATTCATAGAGCAGAGCAATAAAATCCTTAAATTTTAATCCTTAATCCTTAAATCCTTAATAATTTAAAATCCTTTTTTTTGCCGTACTTTAAAATATTTCATATGGACATTGTTTTGCAGCTACTGCACCAAATATAGCTATTTTTTTATATTGTTAGTATGTAAATTTTGCATTGCAATGTTTTTTTGGGGGTTTTTTTTGACGCGTGGATTGCCACATGTGCAGTGGTGGTCCAGTGCATGTTTCTGGTTGTAGCTTGTATAATTTCTCACAGCAACAATAACTCATTATCACACTGACCGACCTTAGTCATTACTTGGGTTTCTGTGAGAATGTGGTGAGTGAATGTGAGTGGTGCTTGCTAATCCCTCTACATTAGCCTCTGACCGTTGCTGGGCTTGCTGAAGGACAGTACAGATTACAGATATACTTTGATGAAGTAGCTGCACCTCTGAATCAATAGAGCTCCTCTACATTCAGAGAGAGAGTCAAAGACTCTGTGCTCATGCACAACAGCACTAGGCTGAGTTGTTAAAGGGAAGCTTTAGTGCATTTGAAACATGACTTGATGAAAATCATGATAACGTTAACAATCACCCAGACTTTTTCTGAGGCAAATTAAAGACTTGAGCATCATAATGCACTATATGACTGAATGCTATATATGTGAAATGATTGATTATGTCAAAAACCAATGAACTCAATTTGAAACACAAAATTTGAGGCAGATGGAGGCCACTGACACTATGTGAAAACTTACAATACTACATGTTTTATTTTAAAAAATAAAATGGAATAAAACAAGGAGAAGAAAGCAGGTTGAGATACTGCAGGATTAGCTTTGTGTAAAAGGGACTCTTTTATGCAGTGCCCCAGCCTTCCACTGCGATTGTGGCCTCTGAATCCTTCAGCGGGTCAAAGCACAAAGAGTACATCAGAGGAGGGAGTGGAGATTGGGCTGCTTATCAGAGTCTAACAAAAAGCATTTCATGACGTCTTTAGTGTCTGACCTTTATGATGTCAAGGGGAAATACAAAATTAATTATTATTAGAGCTCCATTTGCAAGAGTTTAACGATTCACAAAGCAGAACGAAGCCTGGAGAGAAAGCCAGTGGAGTGTGAAACCACATTTGGAATAAAGGACATGACCATTGCAGAGATGCTTTATGCTCTTGCTAAAGGATCTAACGATATTTTCAGGTCGGATAGTCATTTCCGATAACAAAGTAGACTTCGAAACTTTAATACTGGTTCTCATTATTTGTATTGCAGGTCCTCTGCCCTGCAGATTTGAACTTTCTCTGCTTTAACATGCCCACTTTAACCCAGAAAAAAGGCTTGTTAATTAGCTGATTTGTTGGCTCCGGTGTTTCGAGAGGATGACAAACTATAATCTGCAGACTTGGCTTGGGAGAGCCTTTTGAGAATAAAAGTATTTTAAGTGTAAATGCATGCAGAGCATAAATCACACACCCTGCCAATCCCCTTTATTCTGAAACGTATACCCAGATGTGTTGTTTTGATCACTGTGAGTGCCTTCCACAAATGACTGAAATTGAGAGACCCTTAGACGAGACCCAGGGAAGCGTTGTCAATAGTTTTCAATTTTAATACACTATTTTGTTATTTTATGAGTAATTTAATACTTTTCAGTCCAATACACCATCACTTCTGGTGGAGTGACAGAAAGTAACACAAAGCAGCCATATTCTTCTTTCTTCAAGGTGATACTGGAGGGTTTGGGACAAGTTTTGGTCAAGGTGGCCCATTTGGACTCATACCTCTCTCTCTCCCTCCTTCCCCCATCTCTTTCTCTTCTCCACTCTCTCTCTCTCTCTCTCTCTCTCTCTCTCTCACTCTCTACAGTTCCATGGCTGCTTTTAAACCTTCAGGCCTGCTGGGATGCAGAATGTGGATCCTCTTGGCCCTCGTCCACCTTACTATGGATCTGTCGCTGTGTTCTCCAGCTGGACAGGGCCTGCCACTCAAGTTACTGCCTCGATCAGCGCCCCGCATGCGGTCTCGCCCCCTGCCCACCCAGAATGTGCCCATCTCCCAGCACTGGAGGACTCTGGGCATCTTGCAGCGGGGTGTTCCACCTCGTTCTGTCCCGTCACCTGGGTACAGAGGAGGAGCAGGATTGTGGGGTTTGGGGTCCAAAGCACGGGCACAGAGGCACAGACGTCACCTTTGTGAGGGGTGCAATTCTAAGTCCAACCCCTCAGAGAGAAAGGATTCACTGGAATTCTTAGAGGGGAATAAAGCCGACATTGTGCGGTATTTGTTGCGTTCGCGGAGGCAGCTGAAATGGGATAGCTATGACAGTTCACAGGAAGGGAGGACCACCACTGTGGCCGGATTTATCGACTGGGGTCCAACAGGGACGGACGAGGGAGCAGAGGATGAGATTAAAGGGGTCCCTAACACCACAGCCACCACAAAAGCCTCCACCACCACCACCACAACAACTAGTATCACCACCACCACCACACACAGCCCACAGAGGACTTACGCGGTGGTCACCACTGCCCATCCCCGGAGGCTGAGCACCACGCAGCCTACCATTAACCTCGGGGTGACTGCCAAGCCACAGAAGCCATTTGGGGACACAGCAGGTAGGAGGCTCACATGTACTAATGCACTGCATTTTACTGTGTTGAAGCTGCTTGATTTGTTGTACATTCACTGATATTAGACTGTTAAGAATAATAAAAATGAAAATAAAGGTTCCATAAAGGTAGCAGTTCTTGACTTAGATGTATGCTCCGACGAAAAACAACAACTTTTAATTAGTGTTGAACCTTTAAATGACGGTTCTTCAAACTGTAACAAAACTAAAACTGGTTCTTCTAAGCACTTTCATTGTTTATAAAACTACAATGTTTTAATCATTAAACAAAAAAGATCTCCTGCATGCTATTCCATAATGTGATCTTCTTTGTAAGCCATGTGTAAAGACCTAAGCATGTCCTTTTGTAACGATAGGGGCCACTGTTTTTGGTTTACTTTTAGGGACTTTTATTTTGACTGTCATGTCTGTTTTGTGTTCACGTGTCATGTTTTCACATGCTTTGTGTTTGATCACTCATTATGTCTTGTATTTAAGTTATGTCTGGGTGTCCCACAGACATCGGTCCATCGCCTCACTACTCCTTGTTAATGTTTCACGTTTCTGTTCACGTTGTAGCGGCCCTTGAGCCAGGTTTGGTTTGTTCCTGTTTTCGTGTGTAAAAATAAAGAGCACTAGAATGGATGCCTGCCTGTCCTGTCCCTGTTTCCCCCGAGGTAAATCACGGGAGCCGGTTAACCCGGTCCCCTGTGACGCCTTTTTTAGTATCATAAACCAATATTTTTCTATGTTTTTTCTATTACGTCAAATAACCCTTTAATGTGTATTAATGAAACACTAAATGTCTTTTTTAATTTTCTAAATAATTTTTCAGTGTTTCAGCAGATTTAAAGAATAGTGAGTTGGATTTACATTGATTTGCAGGAGCATGTGACTCTTCCTGTGATTATTTCTGCTTCAGTATGTCTACAAAAGGTGGCTTCAAAAGTAGGCTTCAGATGATATTATCACACATTATATGTTATCATATAATAGAGAAAAGTTTTTTCTTTATGCATTTTTCTTGGAGAGGAGAAATTCTATGAAAATGCTAATGCAGTCAGTGTGCGTTTTGCTTCACGTGGGAAGATGAACAGTTTTTGGATCTGCGTAGGACAGATGATGATCAGCCTCAGCCTCTCAACTGCTAGAAAGGTTGGAATCTGTTGCACTTTTATATCAATTGTTAAGCAATTGCGGGGTTTGAGTCACCCATATCCTTGTGTAGTGGTTTTCAACCCCTTGGCTGTAGGTTTATGATAGCCGGTTAAGCTGCAGATTCAGTGTCTCTTCAGGAACTCTGCTATCATGAACCATAAAATAAATGAAAGCGGTGTAATGTCACGTGAGCTCAAACACAAGAAATGAATCAGCTGCCATGAATTAAAAGATTGTTTAGAATAAAGAGGTCTGTTTTTGTTGGTCACTGCCCTGCATTTAGCACTGTATTTTAATAGCTCATCGGTTTGACCAGATCTGCAAATTAATATAAAGGTTCTTACAAAAACAAATCAAGTTAATGCTATATGATGTTAATGCTTACAAAAACAAATCATGAATCCTGTTAATGCTATATTGCACATAACTAATGTATAGCCAGTATTTAAACTCCTGCCTCCCTTAAATTTGTAATATTCCCTGAGAATAAGTTTTTGGTGGTATCCTAATGTGCAATACTTGTACAAACTAACATTGGATAATGCAGCATAACATAAATAATGTTTTATTCATACATGAGAAGGTAGATCTTGTCATGGGTACACCTACACAGCAATAAAAGTACCATCCATTTAGCAGATAACAACGCATGGGATATGAATATGCACAATAAAGTGGAGTGTGAAAAAAGATTGTAAATTGATACTGTAAATCCATTCTCAAGAGCAGAATAAAGTTTGAAAATGATTACAGCTGTTCAACATTTACAGCAAGGCATCCATATGTCAATGTATTTCTTTTCTGTAAAAGTATAATTTCCTATTTTCCATTTTTTTTAGGTTACTCAACCATTTTCTAACACTTCTTTGTCTTTCAGAATTAAACAGGCAGTTTTGATTATTGTGCTTCAAAGACTGATAGATAAAAATGATTTCATGTACGTGACTGGTGTTTCTCTAATGTGTCTTATTCAAAAGCAGTCTGGATTGAAGCACTCCTTATGAGAGCCATATGAATGGGCAGGACTAAACTGCAGTATAATAGAGAAATATTTGTAAATGTGTTGGTTTTCATTAGACACGGCACGATACCACTTTTTTATGTCCAATACCGATATTGAAAATTTGGAAATCTGCCAATATGATATAAATCCGATACTTGCTAAGTCTTTTTTAAAACAGAAAACAAAAAATAATGCTTTCAAAAAATGTCCGGATCCATTTTATATACCTTCATACCTTGCCTTAGAGCCCGACCGATAAAGGATTTTGAAGGCCGATACCGATACAAATATTTGCTGGTTTTAAAATCCGATATTCCGATATATCGGCCGATATATATTTATTTATTTTATTTTTTTTAATTTTATAAACGCGCAACAAAACATTAACAGATTTCCCTAACATTAGTTATTGAACACACTTCACCGATGATCTAACTCGCGGATAACTGGTTCTCTCTGCCCGACTCTGGCTGGATCAGCAGGTTGCAGGATGTGTGGCGCGTTATACACG
>JBBPDB010000017.1:12670397-12690020 GCA_037974465.1 Brachypetersius altus | reverse complement strand
AGAGGTTGAATTTCGTGCTGTTCACACTGTGTGCTGTGGTGTGTTCACGTATGACAAATGGTCACTTTCACTTTCATATTTATGTCATGATGAATTGGAGCATTTGAATTGAATTAAACTCACACCTCTGTTATTTAGGTTAAATACATTAGGACATTTGCTGCTCCTTATGTAGCCTTGCCAAACTAATTGAAATCGCATAAACTACAAACAAGAAGAGTACATAAAAAGAAGAGGTGTAATTGATAATATTCTACCTGTGAACTTCTTTTGGCCTCTTCCCGCACTGATTTTGCATCGGTGCCAAGTAAAGTTTTTGTGCCAGGTGCTATTAGGTTATTGAGTACTTCTAAAGCAACACCTTGAGAAAAAGATCTCCGCAGAAGCCCCTATTATTCGGCAGCACCTCCCTCGCACTAATGCGCGGGCCGATTATGCCAAGCCACTGGCAGATTGCCGTGTTTAGGACCTCCATCTCTGCTTCATTATTCATGGAGCCGATGGTGCTATCTCTCCTGCCCGCCCAAGCTTATCAGCCCAAGCAGAACGTGGAGGGCCCGGGTTGCGTGGGCGATTTTGCATTCTTAAATCAAACCTGTGCAATCGTCAGGGCCCGCAGGGTCCAGTTTCCTCCAAAGCCAAGAGTGTGTGGAGGTTAAAGTATTTAAGCGGTCAAAACAGCGCCCAGGGATTAGCTCTGAGTTTACACACAGAGAGCGTGCTAAGGCCTGTGTTGTTGCACCTCTTGCCTGTCAGCTGCACTGATGTCTGATTGGCCCTCGAAGAGGAAATGTCACAGGAGCTAACCTGAGGTACAGCACATGTGGGTCATTGTAATGACATTCTTTCTCCTGTTTGGCATGTTTTTGCTCTGGCTATACATGAATTGCTTTTGAGTGATGTCAGAGTATCAGGCTGGGTTTGTCTTCCAGCTCAATGTGTCTGAAGATATGAAAAGCAGGGTGGGCAATATGGCAAAAGTATAACAGCGATGTATTTCAAGACACATGATGTGCATTACAATATTTCCTTTTTTCAGATAGACAGGAAAATGTGACAATAATGATGAAAGTAAATTCAAACTGCAATATTTGGGGTTTAATCCTAACCTTTTATTTGCCATGCGGTTATTGCATTTGTTTTGATATATTAAAAAGTATTGAAAATGGACAACAAAGCTGAAAATTGACATATTTACATTACACACACTACAATTTGAGAAGGCACACGTATGAATAGGATTACACTTTACTCTTCAGTTGTATTATATTGTTTCTCTAATGAACTAAATTAATATTATTGAATTTATAGAAATCATTGTTTTCACTGAATACTGTTTTGAATGTACACACTGGTTCAGATTTAAACAGAAAAGAAAGCTCTGTTTTCATATGCATATGTGTAAATATGTGTGTATGGATGTGTGTGTATGTTGGCAGAAAAATGCTATATTTAAGTTTGTTTTATTCATATTTTCCTTTAGTAAAGAAACAAAACATGTAATTTGACTGGGGTTTTCAAACCATATATTAGACAAGAGTATAGGTTAATTATAGTAGAAAGAGTAGAACAGTAATAGCTGTAGCTTAGCAGTATTCCTTGCTTGCTTGAAATTGTTGATTTTGACTGAACTGGTGTTCATTGTGTTTTGTGGTTTTTTTTGGCAGGTCTGGCAGTACATCAGATCATCACTATCACTGTTTCCCTCATAATGGTCATCGCAGCCTTGATAACAACACTAGTCCTTAAAAACTGGTAGGAAAGATTCTTTTCTAGCATAAATGTGATGTTAGCGTCAAACGTGTCTCTCTCTGTGTCTGTCCCTTAGTCTGTATCTCTCTCTCTGAGTGTGCCTCAGTCTGTCTTTCCCTTTATAGAAACCAAACACTTCCTAACCGTCAAAGTGACTTTACTTCTTTAGATCCCTACCTGCACTTTGACTGTACCAGTCTGTCTGTAGAGCTGTTAGTGTTTTTGCATCTTCCTCCCCTATACATGTTAAGTGTGAGACAGACACAGGGGATCAAGGTATGATTTTATGTTGGCTTTGTGAATTTGGTGCGTGTTTTTGTAGCTGTGCGCAGTCGGGAAATGGCCGCCACACTAGCCACCAGAGGAAGATCAACCAGCAGGAAGAGAGCTGTCAGAACTTAACCGATTTCACGCCGGCCCGCGTGCCCAGCAAGGTTGACATCTTCACCGCCTACAACGACAGTTTACAGTGCTCGCACGAGTGTGTGCGCACCGCCGTGCCAGTCTACACTGATGAGATGATCCAACACACACCCATCTACAAGACCACATACAACGGGAACAGGTGAGAAACCTCAGTGAAAAAGAACAATACGTACTGTTTCCTATATTTAATTTGGTTGCTGTCAAAACAGAACCTCACAATTTGACAAGAAAAAATGTATCAAGTTTTAATATCATTTCAGATAACTTTTGGGATATTTCAATTAGTCATTTTTAAATGTATTTACTATGTGCCTATAAAATGAACAACAATTAGTAAGCACAAATAAAAATACATTTAAAACCAAAAAATATATAATTTGTTTATGGCCACCCACACCAGTGGGATTTCACTAATGTACATTTATTTACATAGAAAATAAATGTTGCATTAATTTTGCTATTAGAATTGATTTTAAAGCTGCCTTATTCACATTTTAAGTTTAAACCTGTTTTTAGAGTGATTGTTCACATCACTGGCATATGAACAAAAATGCCACTGACAGTTTTGCATGTCACTGTGTCTACGTTGGCAGCTATTGTGTTAATTCAATAATTGTATGGGTACAATATTTTATTCATGTGGAAATAGTGTACACGTTTGAATGAAGCAAAGTCAGTGTATCAGCTGTTTTATTAGACACATGCTCACAAAGTCTCTTTTGACTGTTTGAGAAATATTTCCTAGTACTTGCCTCAACAAATTTGTTAAATCCTACACACTTGTCACGGTAGCGAGGGCTAAGCCCCCGGGACCGAGAGCTCTCATGGAAGGGACTGCAGGCAGGAACCCAGAACTCCATAGTGATACGTTTATTGAAATCAAAAACAAAACAAAGGCACGTGGGCCCAAAACAGCAAACAAGGATTCAGAGACGTGGTTCAGAAACGTGGCACAAAACACACAGCTCATTACAGACGAAGGACCGACAAAGGACAGGACCACACACAGAACTTATATACACTGGTACTCACACGAAACAGGTGGGGACTGATTAACACAACAGGAGACACATGGGGAACCAGACACGTGAAACAGGGGGAACAGAACACACGGACAGGAAACACAGGACCAGGAAGTAAACAAACCCCACATACCAAAATAAAAGGCCCCAAACCCAGAACATGAACAGAAACAAAAAGCAGCGACGACCGAGCCATGACAGCACTGAACCAAAAGAAAACATTCAAAGCTCTGTACAGCCCCATAACTCTTAAGAAGAAATTTTCACTTCAAAGTAGCATTCACATTCGCCCTGTGAGCTACTCTAACAAACCATATTTTTCACTCTGCCCGGTAAATTGAGAGCACATTTGTCAGAATGAGAATGTGGTGTTTTTCTTCTCGTGGTAAACCCCAACCACAGTATGAATAAGAAATTCATCGCTGGTAGCTGAACTCATTTTTCTTATCTGGTCAAGACAACAATGATGTAGGATGCAGAAATGCAGCAATTTATGTTTTATTTCACAGAGCCCTTCAAACAGTGCTATGCTAAAAAAAAAAAAAAATAAGCAAAACAAAACTTCAGACAGCACCAGCGGAATGTTTATACTATGAGAAAAAAAGAAATGATCATAAATGAACACTTGAAGAAATATTAGCAGTTCACCAATTAAGACTGTTTAATCTACATACAATTACTAATAAGATTCATCAAAAGATCCTATAAAGACATTTTGAAACACTGCATTCAGTTTTACGTGACATGCATGACATTATGAAGTACAAGCATATGTGTATTAGTGAAATCCTGCTGGTGTGGGTTTCCACAAATAAATGGTTTTTTTTTTACTTTTATGTAATTTTAATGTAGGTTTAAAATCAGCTTTTTTACTGCCATACATTATGCAGCACTGTTATGATTACATGGGCACCTGGACCATTATACACTTTAATTTTTTTAACCCCCCTCCCCCCAACACCCGCACCCACCACCACCATTCCCCCCAGTCCAGAACCCCCCACCCAAGTTTCAAGTTGTCAGCTTGAAACTGACTCATGACTGAATATTCTCAAATATTTCAATCCAACCAAAGTGATTCATGTCAAGGCAAGTAAAAGTCCATGAAACTTACAAAGTAAGTCTGAGGAAGCAAAGGAGGTCAGATTGTTGCTTTGGATGTGGTGGATTTGACAATGGTGTGTTCAGTTAAATGTTCTGAGGTTGTCAATCCCTTCGCCAGCTTTGACAGGCTGTGCCTTCCTTCCAGCTTACAGCCAGTGTAGATCTGTCAGAAACACTCTGGACAGGTTCTCTAAAAGTTCAGCTCACTTGGTGCCATACAGTTGTGCAAAGAGCAGAATCTGAAAAAGGGATGAAGACAGAAAAAAAGTACCACATGTCACTTGACAAATTTCAGAGGTTTTTGTACGTCTTGCTCCACTCACAGTTCTGAGTCCCTCAGACCTGAACGCCCCTGTTCGGTGGGTGGCTTCATTTCATTTTGAGGTGAGGGGAGTTGACACAGTGCCAGTTTTATGGTCTCCCAGAAATCCTACTCAGATGCTGCCTCACTCCCCAAGCAGTCCTCTAATTCTTAGCAAATATTTGAAAATGGAAGGATATTAGGTTGTTCCATTCTTTCCCCCTTCTTGAGTATTGAGTATGATTCACAGACTGTTTTACGATTTGCTGTAAATATATAATCTTATATAGCAACCTCCAATTAAGAGCTTTTTATTCAAATTACATGAAGAGAATTAAGAGATGAAAATCTACCACTTTGATGGTGATGATATTTAATAGACCTTATTCAGGGAGTCAGTGACTCTAACTGTGAATCTAAATATATTTCTGGTCAGAAATTTGAAAAAAATACGGCACAGTTAAACATATATATTTTTTTTTTAATGTATGTTAGAATTTGCATCTAAGTACAAAGACAAGCATTCCTGAAAGTGTTACAGCACAAGTATATTTTAGTGACATGACTATAATATATAAAGCACCTGAGAAAAAAGAGACCACTGCAATAAAAAGAGACAACCATTCCATGTCAGTGACTGTTAAATTTCTACACAAGCACCTCATTCTGCTCTATGAGGTACTGATTAGGTGATCACCTGAATCAAATCTTATTTAAAGAGGAAATGCATAAAAAAACACTGCTGTAATCAATACTCTCCTTTTACAATGTGACCATCTAGATGGCAAAACACTACTAGAAGTACATCAAAGGTAATTATTGCAATGAGTGAAGATTTGTTTTCTTTGAATTATTCAGGTTCTGTAAACACTGCATGTTTTGTCATTTCTGTTAAAATAATCCTTTAAAGAACAATATTTGTATTTGGAAATAAGGAGAAATATTGTCAGCAGTTCTTAAAATCTAAGCCAAAGCTGTTCAGTTTAATACCTGCTCCTATAAAAGATAAAACCTGAGAAAGTGAACATTTTTGTTATTCTTTTCTAGTACTATGTATATACTTGTGACAGGAAAGGTACTGAAGATGCCTTGAATGTTTCACCCCAGTGATATGAGGGGTGCCACCCCAGTGATGGTGATGCCTCAGTGACCTTTTGTGTCTTGAGCATAAGACAAGCTCAGTTATGCTCAAGCTTCCTCTGAAACACCACCCACTGACCCATGTTGCAGTCACAATAACTAAGACAGATAAGGAAAGACAGAAGATATTTCTGCAAACGGTTTAAAATATCAATAAATTGTTCAAAGTAGAGCCCTTTCTATCTTTTTGGATGCAGCTGTGGATAGAGTTTCAGACCATTATGTCAGTAAGACATCCTGGAAAATTAAGAAGTGGGACATTATAAGTTAATGGTATAAAATACTGCAATTAATGAACATGTTAGCATTTCTGGCATCTATGACCATAGGTTACACTTCAAGTGCAGAGCAGAGCCGCCAGAATCATTGCATTGTTCAACTGTATGGATCAGAAACTATAATTGCATGTTAGCCCATTTTGTCTTTTCAAGAAATTATATTGCTTTCAGTCTAATGGTTCGTGTGTGTGTATGACACTGAATAAAGGTAAAAAGGGCCAGTTTTCCAGGCCCAGATTAAGTCTAAATCTAGACTAAAGGTGATTTTCAACGGTGAATCATCACTGGTTGTGCAATTTACTTAAAGACTAGGCTTAATCCGTGTGCAGGAAACCAACCCAAATCCATGCTGTATAAATGACCCCATCTGATGAACTGTAATAAGCACTGGCAGCAAAGAAACGTATTAAAGAATGAAAGAATGGAGCATGGAGAGGTTTTATATCTCTGCAGGACCTTATTAGCTGCCATGTTTGTGTTTCTTCCAGACCGTCACCAACTGAAAGGCAGCTAATCCCCGTGGCCTTTGTGTCTGAGAAATGGTTTGAGATCTCCTGCTGAGGGCCTTTTACTACCTGTGGGTTGCTGCAACTTCCACAATTTGGACCCCGGTACGTTCAATTTCTCAGATGTTTCACTATTCCACACAAACACAACAAGGTAGCCCTGCAGGCCACTGCCTGCCACTGACTCATGCTCCTTTAAAGGAGAGAACATGCATTTTGTTCATTTCTCATGCTGCATATTGTCAGAAAATGTAGAGTATTTCTGTTTATACTGTAAGGCAACACAAACAGACCGGTATTCACTGATTTCTTGTTTATTGGTGGCTGTGCGTGTGCGAAGCTTGCACAAATGAGATGACACTTTGTGGATCTTTCAGTTCATGGCAAACTGTTGCACAAAAGCAGCCCAACTAATGGTTGTTTGCTTGCAATGTTACGTTCTAATTTGAACTTTTTTCTCATTACAGGAATCCATTGGAAAATATGCTGTTCACTCGAATAGGACAAACCAACATGAGACTAAACAAAGGCAAAACAAAACAAAGAACCAAGAAATTGGAGAAGGAGGAGCAGAAAACGAACATGCGGCTTTTGTACAAGTGGTGGATCTCCCTGGACACGGAGCGAAGATGTTTATTTTTCTAAGCTGATCGGAGAGAGAGCAGTGCTATGGTTGCCACTCCAGATTATTTTCCATAGACCTCTGGTCATTTAGAGATGATTCAGTATACTTAGAGTTAATATATTATATACATATATTACTGTGTGTGGATGTTGTTGGAGAAGATCACCGCTGCAGACATTTTTGGCAAGGTGGTTTGTTTTTTTTTGTTTTTGTTTTTTTTGTTTCTGATGGGCTGCTTTCGGTGAAAGGGGGGTGAACAGACTTTCCAGAACTATGTGCCAATAACGCCAATATGTGCCACTTTATGTACAGATGGGATGCGTCTGAAAGTTGAAAACTACAGACATCATGATGAGTCATTTCTGTGACGGTATTCTATATCAACCCATCCTTTTTTTGTATAGAAAGTACGAATATGTATTTGAAATATGTTTTGAAATAGTTGATGAGAAAAAAAATGTGTTGCAGACATCCAAAAATATTTATAAGGAGCACTATTTGGTTAGATAAAAGAAATGACAATGAAACTGACAAAATCCCTTTTCCCCAACTTTTGAGTTTGACGTATTGTTATTAGGCCCTGTTTTAAATGGAATAGTCTTCTCTATTTTTGTACAAAGAGGTTACTCACACAGCCACTCAGTTCCACTGCACCTGAACTCTTGGGACTGTTAAACTTCCCATCCGAGATTCAGCTAGGAGGCAACACTGTTTTTTTGGGGGTTTTTTTGGCTTCAAATTCAAGTGATTCATCCACTAAGTTACTCTTTTTTCTTCATTTGCCCAAGCCATGCCTCAACTAATTTTGTTCGAGTCTTTGAATTGCTGCTGGATAAGAAAGGACAGTTGCTTAGCCACAGTCATTCGGATCTCCAGTGAAGTTCTTTTGTACGGATCAATGCTGTCGAAGAGCCTCAGTCAAAGCCTCATGTTTTTAACAGCGGTACGCAATACATTTTGATTGTTTGTGCATCAAAGTGAAACAAACAAACAGACAAAAAAGAAAAATTGCTTTTTTTTTTTTTTTTTTATTTACAAAAATTAACAATGTACAGCTATTAGTATTCTAGGGCTTAGGATCAAACACTAAATACTCTGATTTATTTTTGTGCCAAGTCACTGTTGAGTGCCAAGTTGATTATTTGTTATGATTATTTTTGAACACTCGTATGTACCATGTATATTATTTATTCGGCTTCTGAAATATAGGAATATATGTAAACAAATGCAGGAGTTTGACCTGATGTGATACTAAAGTCTTTTTGTTGTTTAACTCAGAATTGTAAGGGTAATATGAACATGATACAAATATGCCCTGGCTTTATTTCATTTTTTCTTAGTTTTTAACCTTTCACAACTTTTCTCTGATTCACTTTATATAGCGGTTGGGTGTTGGAACAAAACCATCTCCATATTTATTTCAGTTTGCATTGTATCTTTTAATTCGGAAAATATCAGCTGCCTTTTATATTGTGTGGGAAATTAACGAAGAAAGGATCCATAGAAATATTGCAAAATTACCAAAATGTTTTCCTTCTCTAAAAACAGGATTCCTTTTGGGGGATTTTTTTTTTTTGTCACAGGTGGAGAGGTTTTGTTACAACAATGATCAGCAAAGCTGAATTAAAGGAAGTAATTTCTATCAGAAATTCTGAAAATTGTCTATAATTAATCGAATTCTGGGCACCAAATTAATAATTTCTGAAAATAGTGAAATGCCCAATGGAGTACTGGACACTGTGTGTGTGTGCATGTGTGTGTGGGTATGTGTGTTGGGGGAGGGGTGCACAGTGATGTGCATGGTTGACATCAACTCAAAAGGATACGAGGCCAAAGAGTCATAGCCGTTTAGGTCATTTTATTGAAAAGAAAGTATCCAAAACCAAATCCAACACTGATCATCTTTGTGTCCAAACAAAACAACAACATTTTATTATCATAGAATAACAAAACAACTTGCATTCTAAATTTGTTTACAATTTATGAGCTAAGCCATCCATGGGATGAAGTTGGAATGACATTCATATGCTCTTTATGCTCTTATTACTTCAGTCCAAAATGTGACAGAATGCCTTTCAGTATACACTGGTGGATAATTATCATATATCAGACTATAGTTTTTGCCACTGAGTGCTGATACTGTGATCCAGATACCATGTTAGAACTTTTGTGAGAAATTCTCCACAAACTTACAATTCCATTCTTAGGGCCTGAATGCACTGATGCACTGATGCACAGATACAATATCAGTCTTTTGTTTAGAGTCTTTTTCATGTGATTGATGTAATTTATTTATTTGACCGGCACAACCCAGATAAGCATTAGTACAGAACGCACAAGTAATATGCGTTGAGCATTTAGCTAAGGCCACTCTGCAGCCCCATGCAACATGTAAAACAGTATGAGCAATGGTTTTTATGATTGACCAGTCCATGCTCCGCCCACAAATGTGTTTGTTTATAGCAACTGTTGCAAAGTTGGACAGGCTTAACAGAATGCAGACTAAAATTAAGTTCTACCAGAAATGAAAGCAAATACATTTTTGTTATGTAAAGCATGTTAATTACATTTGCTAGCTAGTTCTATTTGGACAATAAAAAAATGGGGGAAAAAAACGATAGCATTTGCCACTATAGGTCAGTTTGAGTATATTATTAAAACAAACTGACCTGTCATAAGAGTGTGACCTAACCTTTTACAAACACAATGTAGATCTAGTTCAGTTTTCTATCCTGTAAAAAATGGTATTTTAACTGAATCTAAATATATAGAGAGAAACTTTTTTCCACATTTAGCATTCTGTGAAGCTCCTCCACAGTTACTGTGAATTATGCACTTGTAGGAGGGGCTTGGAGAGGTCAATCCAACACAAGATGCACAGCAATAATTAATGTATTTGTGATGGAAGTGTCGTCCTGATGATGTTTCTTGGCATGGTAGTTTTGCATGTTGCTGTGATGGAAACAAGTAAAGTATTTGTCAGCCCTGTTTAATCCTAATACACAAACTTTCTTCCACCTACGTCTGGCTAAGACATAATATGACGGACAATCAATGCTAGATTGTGAGGTCAGACCAAAATCTAGCTGGGCCTTCCTGTTATATCCATACTAAACCTCAGCAAAAGCATACATTAATGTACACCCGTCTTGTATCACATCCATTTTATAAGCTCCACTGACCATACAGGTGCTGTTTGTGGTCTGTAATTGTACACTAAAAAAGTGTACCGATAGGGTGAGTGGGGCTGATAAAATGTGTAGAAACTAGGTTAGTGTACCCAATGATGTGTGGCTTGTTCGGTTATGTTACAATACTGCCAATAATATCTCTGATTTCTGACATTGGGTGGGGTGGGCTGGGACGGGATGGTAATTGTTTTTGTCATTGCCTGAAACTTATAAGTCATAAATGATATGGTCAGACAAAACTAATATACTCTAGAATGAAACAGACCAAATCTTTCAATGGCCTTCCCCAAAACCAGAGTCCATGTGGAAAGAATTGCTTCATCACTGTATTATATAAACATGTACGTGCATTTTATATATACTGATTTTCATCTGTGTTCTTTTTTAAGTTATTTGCCTATTTTGGACAAAGGATTGTGTGAAGAAAAGCGTTTTTGTTTACAAGGCATGACCACAAAGGTTCTACCACTGAACAAAAACAACTGTGCCAACATCTACCCTGCTCTCCGTGGTGCCACGAAAAACGCGATACAGATATTTCAGTTGACAGTGCAATACCTGAATGCAGGCCTACTGAGACATTACTCTCATTAAGGGTGGCAGCGGCTCTTCTGCTAAGGAGGGCAAACGTGGCTAATTTGCATAGGCTGACGAAAGTGTTGGGTAATGTCATGCGTTTACAGTAGCAGTTCATCGCTGTCGCACTGAAACCTCATATCTCTGGAATGGAAATTTTATAGGAGTTGGAAGAAATGTCCCTAAAGTACATTAATGTGCTGAGATTTATTCCTGGCATTTTGGAACATTACTATTGCCCCACTCCTCGTGTGATGTTCCCCACTCCTCATGTGATGAAGAACAGTCAAGCTTTTGATACAACAAAGGTGTCTGTCATTATCTGGACAGTTTGGCGAGGCCAGCCACTTCTGTGCAGTGTTACTTGTCAGAGCCTCCACTGTGCATGTGCAGCAATTAATGATTAAAGACATAGTCATTCCACACTCTGAAATATTTAAAGAGCCTGAGTGTGAAGTGGAAAAGGTTGTTTTCAGTTAGAACCCAGAGCAAATGCTACAACTTACACGATCATTGTGAAAGAACAGACAGAGAGATAGAGAGATAGAGAGATAGCAGGCTCAAAGAACTTGCCCATCATTCCACCATGAATCATGTGATTTTATGATTTAAGACAGCGCCTAAATGGACGACAACACTGCCAAGTAGATCCGCTTTCATGCAGTCAGTTTGTATTCTGCTAACTGGTGGTGGCTGGCTGCCAGTGCCAAGGCCTTCCCTCTGGTTAGATTGCAGTAGATTGCAGGATGCTTGATATTTCACTGGGGCGACAGGCTTGAGAAAAGGCATTGCATTGAGTTTGAATTAAAAAAAAAAAAAGATGAAGAAGGAAAATAATCCTAATAAGCACTGTTTGTTTCTTTCTCTCCCCTGGAAAAAGTCATGCCCCCAGCACCATTCCTGAGACAACTCAATAAACAAAGTGTCAATTAAGGAGCATTAAAAGCAGGCAGACATGTCGCTCTGATCACTGTGGGTAGAGAAGATTGTTTTGGGCCACCTGTCTCAGCCTGGCTCTCATGAGCACGTCTCCAGCTCCCATTCAGGTTTGAATGGTTTGAATGAGATTTTGCTTACAGCCGTCTGCTGTGTAGAACCTTTTTTCATACTTCTTATTGATCTGTCCATGAATATGCTCTGCATAGCTACTGTAGTGGGGTTGGACAAGGTTTACAGAATATTGACAAGAATCCCATTCAGCCTAATGAGATATTTTGTTTCTTAAAGTGATTGCAGAGGAAATTACTCTACTGTTCTTCTTAGGTTCACAGCGGAACCAGAGTATGAATGGAGCCAGATGTCCACCTTCCTCACAGGCCCCCCTCACAAAATTGTTTCAAAAAATAAAGTTGGAAGTGCCAGAACTGTTGCACCATTAGTAACCACCTAGCAACACCATAGCAGCCATCAGCAACTACATAGGAACACCATAGTGACCACCTACTAAAAACCACAGTTACCATAGCAACTACGCAATGACTCACATTTTCTCGCTGAAATGCAATCTAGCTCTGTAAAATGCATTGTTTTAGAGGTGTTAACATTGAGTTTTCAGTTTAAAACATTACATTACCAAGCTAGAGAACGTTTTTGGTTCTAATAAACCAGGCTGGTCAGAAACAATTTGCTATCATTCTAGTGTTACCACGATTACATGGCAAAAATATACACAGTTCACCCAGTTATCCTGACAATATGTCCCTTCAAATGCATTCAAGGTAAAGAGCTTTTGAAATATAACAAGTCATGTCAAAGTTAGGTCACAAGGCAATTTTATTCTGAAAAGTTTGTACAACCTAACGACAGTTGCTAAAAAATATGGAGAAAAAACTGGGGTACAATGTACTGAAGAATGTGCAGTCCTTCATCCACAGGCGTATCACTGTAATGCAATCAAGTAAAACCATCTTTTTTTTAATTGTTAATGCAATTTTGCTGCATTTTTTTCTACATTTCTGAATCCACGTATTGAACATTTGTATGTTTCTGCCATCTGCTCATGATGCTGTACATAAACATCATAAACCTGCACAGATTATTATGCCATGTTGCCATAAGAAGCTTTTATGAAATTCTCAGTTGTTGCTGGATGTATTTGATCCCATTACAATGACGTATGCCCTACAATGCATACAATGATGCTGAATCTTACATACAGTTGCCATCTACTCCAATCACAATGCCTTTAAAAGTGTCCGTTCATTGACCTATACGAGTCCCTCCAAAAGCACAGCCACCCAAATAAATCCCTACACATTCAACTAGAATGGACTCACAGCCTAAAACCTGGAATCAGAGGTTACAACCAATTCCTTTCCATTCAGACATTCAGGTACTGGACATATTTTTTTCTGAGGCTCAAGGAATGAAGTCTTTTGCCATTTCTTCTGATTGTTTTCATGAGGCGTGTATGTCAGTAGGGTTCCTGTAATGCTATACAAAACCAACCAGACCCAGTCTTCTTGTTGCCATAAAACTGAACAAAAAAATTGTACTTTGTGAATTTTTTTTATATTTGTGCTTACTATATCAATGAGTACCTCTTTTTCCTTTTGTACAAGTTCTATAAATATAGTACATAAAACAATATGCTGAAAAAAAAACACACACAGATGCTATCAGTCTCTGTGTTAACTCAGTATGGTGTACTATTATTTTATGTCTTTGAGTCTCTCTCTCTCTCTCGATCTCTCGCTCTCTCTCTCTCCCTCGCTCTCTCTCTCTCTCTCTCTCTCTCTCTCTCTCTCTCTCTCTCTCTCTCTCTCTTTCTATGTCTCTTTTTGTAGGTATTGGTAAAGTTACATTTCCAGGTGACATTGGTTTTTAGTTTCTCTTGTTCTTAAGCTCTCTGTGTTTTGGCCACTGTAAATGCAGCTCTCACCAGAGCGACTCTGTACATTTAGTACTCTCATGTTGCTATTAATAAAACGTTCAACAATACGGGCTGTCTTTCTAAAACATGATCAAATATTTGTAAAATGGAAATGGGAGTTTATTGGGTTGGGTGGGGGGATGATATTGAAAATAAAACTGATTTAAAATCATTTTCCTTTCTCTTATACTTTTCTTCTCTGGATATCTGATAACTGTATATTATTGTAGTTCACGTTTGGAAATGTTCCTACATGCTCTGTTGAGAAGGTCTTTATTTCAATGCTCTTCATCCTCAACACCAGTAACTGTATGACTAGACTTGCTGCATCTTTTTATTAAAGCCAGATCATTAAGACAATTTTGAAATTCTAGATGCATTTTTAAAGCCCAAAAAGATGTTCTGGAACAAAAGAGGACATTTGCTCATGCCAACTTGACAAAAAGGAAAGTAATTGAGATGTATTTTCAATTTGTCTTGGAAGAATATGTCTCAGTGCGGTAATGTGTCTGGGAACTAAAATATTAATACACTGAAAATGAAAAAAAAGGGACATTGTGAAGAAAGCAGAATGATGAAAGCGTAAGTGGGACCTAATAGAGTAAAGATGACTTTGTGAGTTTAGCCTGAAGCAAGCAGAAAAATTGCCACCACAAATATCAGATGTCTTGTTAGGTGAATAATAGTATAATACTGTAGCTTGTTAGACACAAGCAGGATTTCATACATGAGTGTAATATCAGCATGTTGTCAAGTCGGTGGATATAAAAAGAAAAAAAGGAAAAAAAGGAAAACTGCATTGTTTTTCTGACGGCATCACACATATTTATATACTTTGGCCACAGTTTCTTTATTTTCATGTGACATTGCTCTCCCATCCTCTCATATCCTTATCTCTCTCTCTTACAAATAAATATATTATCTCCTTTACTCCCCATGTGCAATTGTCGCACATTTTTACTTCTCTTTTTTCTTAATGTTCTGCCTCAACTTCCCATAATCCATCTACAAGTCCAAACCATCCAACAAAATATTTTCACACTGCAAACAAACCAAACAACTGGACTGACAAACCCCGTTTGGTTGGATGAAATTTTTAGTCCCTTTGTCCAGACTGTGGTCTGAGACACCTTTCACACCAACATTTTTTGGTTAGGACCAAACTGAAAAGTCAGAACGTCTGGGCCAAACGAGGTAGTCCCTTAAATTCCACATTTTCCTATTTTGCCTCAGTAAAATAGATGTGATAGATATGGGTTTCTGTATGCTTTGTGTTTTATTTACTATATTAAAGGAGGCACAATTTTACTCATTGGATTTACTCTAATATATGGTACATGGACAAAAGTATTGGGATTGGGATGGGGTGTATTGGGATGTCTGACTATTGTACCAACAGGGATTTTAATGACATTGCATCCAAATATATAGACTTTAAAATGGAATTGCTCCTCCCTTTGCAACTATAACCCCTTCCACTCTTCTTGGAAGACTTTCCACAAGATTTCAGAGTTTATGTATGAATTTTGCCCATTCATTCAGTAGAGCCTATATGAGATTAGGCAAAGATGTTGGACGGGGTTGGCTGGGGTTGAGGTCAGGGCTCTGTGCGGGCTAGTCAAGTTCTTCCACACTGAACTCATCCAACCATTAAGACTGTCCCTCACAGGAAGAACAATACTTTAGCCCATATAGTATACATTAAGAGCTCGGTTCAGATCAGCATCTATTTATTGATGGGCAAATAGACATGTATACACTGTATGTATACATTTTCCACATCCAGATTCAAAATGTTTTTGAGTAAACTTCACAAACTTCACAAAGTCTATGACTTTTAACAAACAGAATTAACTGGCAATTTGTTGTAGAAATGGCAATATGAATTCAATATAAAAATAGACTGTGAATGAAAACTGTGTTGATTCTGAGAACTAAAGAGTATAATGTTCCTATGGTTCCTGCTGACAGACAAAAATGTTAATGCCAGTTAAAAGCATGATGTGCTAGTGTAGCATACTACCATTACTAATTAACCTTGGATAAGGTTTGCTAATGACAGCTCTGTGAAACGAGCAGCATTTCTGGGGTTCATTGGACTATTGGCATAATTACTCTCAACTAAATTTATCTCTTTAAAATCAGGAGAATACATTCATAATTCTTCCAAAATATGATGGCTACTGCTGTGCATTAACATTTAGGCTGTATTCATTAAACAATAAATTAAGAAGACAGGTATTAAAAGTGAAGTTGGTTGAAGTACACCACTGATTATAGTAAAGAATGGGAGTCAATGTCTTTGCTCTGCTTAATCATGTCCTCTGATATTTGATACAATATTTCGGACGGCATGTTCCAGACTGGGGCTGTTATCATGTGTCCATTGGCCTCGATAGGAGAATGTAATGTGTGGAATCGTGTTGACGGAGCCGTTCCTCTCTGGGCCATAGGCCTCACCTGAGTCCCTGATGGAGGGGGCCACAGCTGTCACAGCTCATTACGCCAGTGTGCACTGCTTCAAACCAGGGAGGGACACATTCAACCCTTCAGAATAATCAAACTGATAAAGAATTTGCATCTTGAAAGTGGTAAGATTCAGTGGAATAACACTGCAAATAAACACTCTGCCTTTCTCTTGGTCTCTCTCACAAACACACACAAATATATACATACACACAGCATGCATGTGATGATTATTACATAAACTGTGACTTTCGTATATACATTCCTTCTGCTCCATTCAGATCTCCATCTGGGGTAAATGCATGACCAAGTTAGACTTGTTTTCCTAGAGTGGTCCCAGTGCTCAACATGACCTGGGTACTAATACACAGTCACAGTCGCATTAGCTTCTTCTCTCCCTCTCTCTCTCTCTCTCTCTCTCTCTCTTTATATATATATATATATATATTATTTACTTAATGCTGGCAAATTATTTATTGCATGTTAACACAGTTTTGAAAAAATGACTCTTATTTTGAAAGTAAATTTTTCTGTGCCCGACCGCTTCACCGCATTTAACAGGCGCATTCAGTACTGAACATACTGACTGCTTTTGCTGGTCCCTGATAAAAGAAAAGTGTTTCTGCTGGTACCGCTGTTTCTGAAAACAGATTTATAAATGTTAGCTTGTCGTTCGGAAGGTGCCTGATAAACTGCTATGATCGTAGCTCTAAACAATGGGTGCTTTTGTTCTGAAAATCCATGCTGCCTTGTCGCAAACTGCTACCTTGAAGCATATTCAGCGTATACAGCGAAGGTTTGAAGCACAAGGGCAAAATGGCCGTAAATTACATTTTCAGAAGATGTCACTTACACCCCTTGTGCTCCAAACACTCAACAGTTTATAACACTGATAATGATGAGAAATAGGCAAACTATAGGCATAATCAGAGAATTATTATGGGGATTATTATGGTTTTAAAGCTATAATGGTTCCAGCGCCCATGCTCTGGACTCTGAGGGTAACTTGTTTTTCTAAAACAAACTACATAATGAATGCCCTGGCAGAGGCAAATAGCTTTGGTTTTATATTTGACTACACTAATGTTTAAGTTGAGATTTACAAGAAACATTTGTTTCTTGCAGCTGGGTGACTGTGTTAAAGGGAACACTGCTGTTAAAAAGCATCTGTTTTATGTGTTTGCAAACCAAATGTTATTGCACTTTTGTTCATATGGCAGTGCTTTAAAAATAAAATTGCACAATACACTACTTTTGAATTTTGCATATAATAATGCGATTAATCACAAACAATCAGGTGATTAATTGCAATTAAAAACATAATCTTTGCCCAGTATATATACATATATGTATAAATACTGGGCAAAGAATTAATGTTTTAATCTTTATATATTTAACATTTTTAAGTTTTCCTTTCTTTCTCTCTAACTTTTATTCTCTCTGTCTCTTACTGTGGTTCTCTCTCTCCTCCTGTTGCTCCTGAGGGCTTAGAGAGGCTGCCATACTGTATTAGTATGAGCCCTGTCTGATCACCCTACAAGTGTCTCTCTCTCTCTCTCTCTCTCTCTCTCACACACACACACACACACGCACGCACTCTCACACACACACACACACACACACACACACACCCCACTGACAGGCCCTCTGTTTCCTGACAGGCACATGCACACTCCAGTCTGACTGAGAAGAGGCTCTATTTGCACACACACCCCAAAATATCTGACACACACATACGCACACAAATATTACACCCTCTCTCCCATTTCCTACGTTACTAATGCACACACACTCCTCCCTGACACAAACACACACTCCTCCAGTCTCTAATCCATTAGGCGGCATTATGCAAGTCAGTGCCCACGTCCTGGTCATTGAGGAAGGCAGCCTCTGCCAGCAGCAGCCAGCTTGTCACATTCAGCACGCAGAAATTAAGCTCCAAGAGCAGCCCACAAGCGCAGCCTGCCACTCAGCAGCCTCTCTAATGCCTCGCATGGCCCCTCAAGTCAAGCCTCACTGGTTCACTTCACCACTAGATTCTTCCAGAATATATATCACCTCCACCTGGGCTGTACAATGGCCATGGGCACCAAGCTTCAACAGTGCAAATCAGTCATTTTATGGTGATGAAACGCATTTTAAACATACCAAACTCCTTTATAAGTGTCAATTTCAGAATATTTTAATATTACTCAATCAAGCTTTAAGCTTTACATAACATTCCCATTCCATTTTTAATAAACAACAAAACCAGCTGAAGTGTTCACATAAGCTAAATCAAAACACTGTAAGCATAAATTCAATTGCATTTTCACTATATGGAGGAGTATATGCACCAGAAAAAATGCACATTTTAAATTACACACTCTAAATTGCACATTCTGCCCAGCTGTAGTAGCTTCACCCAAACATTGCACATTTTGTATAAAAAATAATGCACATAACAGAATTTTGCAAAAGCTACACTGGTGTACTGCATGTGTGTGTGTGTGTCTGTCTGCAAGGTCTTTGTTGTGGAGGCTAAATTAACTTATGTGCAATATTAGTAAGTTCAATTTTTCCTGATACAACATGTGCAATGTTTGGGGGAAGCTACTACTGCTGGGCAGAATGTGCAATTTAAAATGTGCAGTTTTTCTGGTGCATTTCTAATGCTATGCTATTGTCAAGGCCTGTCACTCCATTGTGTACATGTGTGTGTATCTACAGTGTTCTCATTTTTACTTATACATCCACTCTGTATATACTTATATACAGTGGGTACAGAAAGCATTCAGACCCCCTTACATTTTTCACTCTTTATTATATTGCAGCCACTTGCTAAAGCCATTTATGTAATTTTTTTCCTCATCAATGTACACACAGCACCCCATATTGACAGAAAACCCCAGAATTGTTGACATTTGTGCAGATTTAAAAAAGAAAACTGAAATATCACATGGTCCAAAATATTCAGACCCTTTGATCAGTATTTAGTAGATGCACCCTTTTGATCTAATACAGCCATGAGTCTTTTTGACAATGATGCAACAGGTTTTTCACAACTGGATTTGGGAATCCTCTGCCATTCCTCCTTTCAGATCCTCTCCAGTTCTGTCAGGTTGGATGGTAAACGCTGGTGGACAGCCATTTTAAGGTCTTTCCAGATGTTCAGAGTTGTTGTGAAGCCACTTTGTTATTTTAGGGTGCTTGCCTTTTTGGAAGGTAAACCTTCGGCTAGTCTCAGCCTCAGACGTCATGCCCACAGAACGTTGGCCAAACGTCTGATGCATATGGCACACTTAACAGGAAACACTTCAGGAATCTCGAAGTCGTCATCTGATTGGTTGAATTTTATCGGATTTCTGGGGGACGCGAGTGTCGC
>JBBPDB010000017.1:12655377-12665640 GCA_037974465.1 Brachypetersius altus | reverse complement strand
ACTCCTAGACGTGAACATAAAGGGCTTAACTAAACTAAGGTTCCTCAGCATCATGCTGGCACTAGAACAAAAACCCCAGAACTGGAAAACAAACAGAAAACAAACAGAAAACAAGGAACCTGGCTCACGACAGTCCAGATCGTGACACTATCTATCATTATTGCCTTTTTAATACCATTTTTGTTAAAAGTATGTATTTTATTTAGATAATGCTTTTTAATGACCTAAAAATGATCTTGCCTTTGACCAAGTATGCTGCCTGTGTTCATTTATATAAATTAGATGCCAAGTAATCAGTGTGTCATCATTTCTGTGGAGCCTCTCCAAGTAAGCCATAGAGAATGGAGAGGAGAGGAAGTGCAGCCGCCTGAGCTTGGCGCTTGGGTTGAGAGTTTGTTCTCGGTTCATATTTCACTGAATATGGCTCTTTGATTGGGTTTGTTCTTTCTGTCAGCGCCTGCATGGTGCAGAGAGGATCTAGAGGAATGGAGCTGCTGTTTTGTTTTGGAGAGCTGTGTTCTTGCTCCACGGTTGACAAATGGTAGTTGAGGAGTATTTGGGCCACAATGCATTGCCCGCCTCTCCGAGCTCACAGCCAAAGCTCTTTCTCTCTCTCTCTCTCTCTACACACATACAAATACATAAAGCCCTCTGAGACTTGCTCAGCCAGAGCTGCACTATAAGCACAACTCGACTTTATGTGTTTTCTGGTCGTGACAGTAAAACATTTTTCGAATTCAAAATAGTGGCTGGGTGTGTGCGAGTGTATTTTATAAGGCTGCAGGCATAAAGCCTCATATCTCCAAAATGGTAACTTATAGACATCCATCAGTGCTGCTATCTTTGGAAAATTCATGATGGACTGACCTTAGCAACAAAATAATTATAGACCCTGGGCTTCCCTCTCTGTAAAATAACTGCTTGTTTATAGATGAAATGTAAACATATTCTTAAAAATCATTTTTTATTAAACAATATAAATGTTTGGGCTGTGTTAAGAAATTGTCTGTACAGGTTTTGTTGTGAGAGTTATGTGCACAAAATCACTTTTACATAAAGTGATCTCACCAGCTTTAGTTTTTATTATTAGTTTTAGTCCCTGTCAAAATAAGTCGTTTGGACTGCTCCCTTATTGTGACATCACACTAAGGAAATTTGCATAAAACAATCCCTCATCTGTCAACCCCCCTCCCGCTAGATTAGTTGAAAGTCCGCCATTTTTGTCTGCTGGTTTTACGAGCACGCAGAAGATGCCTAGCGCTATGGCTACAGCCAAAGGAAAGTCACACATGAAGTGTTGTGTTCATCTTGCTCTGGGTCCGACTCAGTATTGAACATAAGGCCTGGATAAGGCCTCTGTTTCATGCACAGCATTAGCATGGGATGAGAGGGGCGTGGTCAGCAACAGCTTATTTGCATAAAATGGACAGAGCCCTTAAACGGCTAATTTTAAAAGGGACTGAAACTGTCAAGAATAAAGTTGGTGAGATTTCTTTATTTGAGAGTGATTTTCTGCAAAGAACTTCATGAACATGTTTTGTAAAGCCCATAGACCTATTATAACTTGGTTTTTTTTATTGAGTTTAGCATAATATGTCCCCTTTAAAAATTATGGCTTGTAAGTAGCACTTGAAATTATAGTTCTAGGGAAAATCTTCCATTGGTACAGAGCCTTTACCAATGCAGATGTTCTTTAAAATTTTCTCTCCCTTATTATCATTTGCAGAAATAGTACATTAAAGACTGTGGTCCAGGGAACCAAAAGTGGTTAAAAAGAGTGAGGTTTTGATAAAGCAGTGACTGTACATGTGTATCAAAATTGCTGCTATTTTTTATAATAATTTTGTCTGTGGAGTGTAGACCAATCAAAGGACCAGCTTTTATTTTGGCGTGAAAATGCATTTTCTGCAGAAGTGACAAGGACACAGTGACCCTTCCTAGCACAGCACCTCTATACATCATGAAAAGCAGCGCACTCTTGCACTGTTATTACGGTGGTTCCATTCTGTTGGCATAGGATCAATATATGCCTCCTGTAGAACTGCTTACATAAAAATACAATAGATCACCAAACTCCACCAAAGCTTAAACAATAATACATGAGGCTCTTATATACAATCATGAAATCAGCATTATGTAAATTTTTGGGGAGGCATTTCATCACGACAAAGCAAAATTCTCACAGATATCTTTATCCTGCAGCTCAATAAAATGCTTTATCTCTTTCTTTCATTCTCACTCTCTTTCTGCAATATGCATTATTTTTGCTCAGCAGGAGGTGGTGAGATATCTCACTCCTCCTTTATAAACAGGGCCATTTGTATCTCGCTTTGCCTGTTAATGACAGGGCATCTGAGAGACACCATTAAGATTTAGCTCAGTAGCTGTACTTTTAAATAACTGCTACAAACTGGAAGAGGTTGGGAGCAGGGCTTTGAACTGGTTTAAAGAATGGAAATGAAACCCCAGAGAAAAGCAACATTGCTGGGAGCAAATATAAAACTGGAAACAAGATTATTCTCAACTATTTCAGAAGAAAAATGCTCATATGAATTTTTTTATGGGAAAAATTATTTATCTGAAACATTCCTACCCTGTGATCCTTATCTTTTCAACCCCTTATCTTTTTCTCTCCCCCACCTGCTGTTCCCTTTTTTATATCTGTCCTCTCATCTTTCTCAAGTCTACTTTACTGCCATTTATCCTGGTTATGGTTCCTTTGCTCGTCCCTGGTCTGCCCTTTTGTCACACCCATCACCTGATCTTCGTTTGTTACCCCGTTCATGTATCATTTGTCCCAGATGTCTCCTGCGTCATCTATAGTCCCTTGTTCCTTTGCTGTTCACAGTGAGTTTCACCCTGTGTTTTATGGTCTCTAACCTCTGGTCCTGAGATTTTTGGCTTGTTCTAGTTACTTTTGTTTCTCTGTTTTAATATTTAGTCTTGTTTCTTAATGTTTGTTGGTTCTATTCACATATTGGAGGTAATTTAAAACTAACAGCTAACCAAGATTAAGAATGGATATTTTTATTAAGGACCTAATCAAACACAAAAAACAATTAAAACAGTTAAAACAGATATTTTGACAACTGTGTCCAACTGGGTCCTGATCATGTTTTGCCTCCTTTATCCACTGCGTTAAAGGCCTCCAGAAATTAGTTTGTAGACACAACACTTAAATTCTCAATAGCACCACTAGCTGGTGGCCTAGTGGTTAGGGAGTTGCCCCCGAGATCAGAAAGTTGTGGGTTTGAATCCCAGGACTGCTAGTTGCACCACTCAAGGTTCCCTTGAGCTGGTCACATTGTGTATTGTGGTGTGTTCATGTATGACAAATGGTCACTTCACTTTACACTATAGACTCTCCTGTTTTACAGCTTGCTAAGTTGGCACTGTATTTGGCATTGCTAGATTTACCTGCTAGCATTCCTCTTGAACTTTCTTCATGCCAGATGCATGTTAAAAGTACAATGAGCATCAGAAATTCATGATGCACATTCCATGCGCATCCTCAAAACTGGTTCAGCCTTGGATGGTGTAGAGGTCTAGAAATGCAAATCATGACCTGGCTTTTGGAATGCAGCTATTGTGAATTTTTCACTGGTAGAGTCATTTCTGTCATGTTTTTTTTGTTTTATCTGCAATTTTTTCCACCTAAACCTAGTCCTGCCTATATTTCTGTTGCTCTAGCCTAAACCATTTACCTTCTTGACCGTGCTATCTCACGTTCCTAATCATTACATGGATGTGTGTGTGCAGTTGCTTGGCTTTTCTTTAAAGTCCCAATTAAATAACAAAGATATTCTTTAAAGCAGGCATAGCCTGTGAAAATAATTCTACACAACACACTTACAAAGCCTTGCACCCTTGCACAACTTGACTACACAAAAATGTCTATATAAGAGGAACCCAATTAAATGAATCGAAAAACTTATGTTGATGCTTGAATACAAAGAAACTATTAGTTCTGTGTGGAGGGAACTCATGTTTCTTTCTCATTACTGAGCCCTGGTTAGACCTTTAGCTGTATGAACGCCATAACATTTATGCTCCTTTTTCCTGAAAGCTAAACTGGTGCAACTTTGGAAACCAGAGGAAACTTTGGGAAAACTTGAGAGAAAGGAATTTGCCAGGTATAGTACATTATCTGTCACTTCTCTGATGTGTCCTCCGCAGTCAGCACTATTTCAAAGGGATGAAGTGCTGATCGTACTGTATTTGAGCTAATGCACTGTCTTAGGGATAAGTTTTAATGAACGTTCCTTTGATTGTCATTCTCTGTGGTGAATGAGACATATGTTCCTTTAACTTGATAGAAAGTGCCAAAAACCTAGAGAAAGTCCTTGAGATCCTTCAGAAGCTTTACTTTTCTACTATCAGAGCTTGTAGCATGCAAACGACCACAGATCAGTCAGACTGTGTAAGAAGCTGCCACATCTATGCTAAGCTGACTAAAGATGTGGCATGCACACACACCCACACACATTACACAGCATGCATGCGCACACTGGCTAAAGGTCCCTTTGACCCTCCTAAAGACTGATATGCTCCTCCATCAGGCTGTCGAATGGCTGTAATAAGCTGAGAGGTTCCATACATCAACACTGGCAGTGCTGCATCACAGCCAGACACAGCCAGGACAGACAAGGCCTCATGAATCACACTCTCTCTCTCTCTCACACACACACACACACACACACACACACACATATGCACGTACATCGTTTTCGCCTGTCCTTGCCAACCACTGAGCTCTTCCTTGACACCCTGTAGCCCATGGAGCCCCTCTGTCTTTGTCCTGGATGAACAGTGTCAGGTCAACAATAACGTCAGTGCTCCTATCTTTGGAAAATCAATGATGGACTGACCATAGCAGCAAAGAGAGTGTAGTGACAGGTTAGTAGTTTTGTATCGTTCATGTTGGGTCATAACCCTCTTGTAAACCTCCTCATATGTAATATAGCTATTGGAACACTGAGAGCTAAAAGGAAGATCTAACATAAAGGGGCTACTGGCACAACGTCAGTGCTTCATAACTTCCAGGCAATATTCCTGAGTCCTTGTGTTGTGTTTTATAAGCAACAAATGTAAATCAGAAATTTCACAAGTAGTTTATAATGAACAGAGATGCTGACAATGCCTTGATAATTGAGCATATTTAATAATATATTACTATACAGAATGCCTTATACTCATTGGTAATTAAATCCAATGGAAGATTACAAAAAACGAAATAATCACAGTATAATATCATTTAATCATTTCTAATGTGGACTCTCCTCTTGGCTTTTATTATTTCTTGCTTAAAGTTTACTGAGTGTTTTTAATGTGTTTGCCATGTTACCTGATACAAAATGTAAATCAAATAAAAAAATCATTCATAATGGAAGCTATCAAATTGAATAGCCAAATAATATGTAAGAGCACCACATTAAAAAATGCCTTCACTTTGAAGGGTTAAACAATCCTTTTTTTTGTTGTTTTGTTTTTTACATTTTTTGGTTTATGAGAATACAATATATTAGAGAAAATAAACAGAAACTATGCACTAGATTATGCAAGAAAAATGCCATATTTCAGTTTGGTCCCTGTAGAGCATGTGTTCCCTTCTTTTAACTTCAAATCAACTTGACCACATCATTTGATGGGGATGGTTAAATCTTTGCATACACCTGTACCTTACAGTAATTTACAAAATATCAGATTCAAGTTACTGAAGAAAATATTGAATATGACAAATGATTCTGCTATCTCTAGTGTTTTGTCCATGCGGATATGGTGTAGACCACATAGATTGTCCTCCAGTTGGTGCTGAACCTCAAGTTTGCTGTTCTACATCTGTGAGATGTGTAAAATGAGGGCTGGCAGTGTGTGTGAATCTCAGCCTCCACCTCCACCTCCCCAAATGCCCGGCTCAACGGATGGATATTTAACAAGGACTGAAAATCCAATACGGCCAGGAGTGATTGCAGATTGCAGAGCATGTCTCCGGGCTGCCGTAATACATTCTGAGCATCAGGCTTGATCTGAGTCCAGATTCATCATGTGATCCTTGTCAGGCATTTATTGTGGGCACAGCCTATGGGGAAGAGGGCAAGGACTCATTTGAATAATGTCTGAGCATTAGGAGAGATAGATGCAGGCTATCTCTAGCCTTTTTTTTTTTTTATTTCCATTGCCCAGGTTTGTTGCATCGTGATGACTGTGTGGGTGACTTTTCTGCCATTAAACGCTCCCCTATATTTGCCCACACAGCACAATCTGCATAGCTCTCAGCAATTCTGGAGGATTAAAACTAACTCCTAATTATTTCTCTAATTATACAAAACACAATTTAGGCATATTTTGATGGTGGAAGATCTTTTGGGCCCATTTTGCTTTGGCCTCCCTCCTTAGCACCATTAAGACTGGCAAATATAAGTTAGCAGAAATGGAAGGAAATGGAAGAAATGAAAGTTACAAACAAAGGTAATATTTTCATATTTTTGCTTTTCTCTAACAGAAGAAAAAACTTGCCTCTCCGTCTGCCTCTCTTTTTCACTCATTCTCTTTTTTTTGCAGCTTTTGCTTGTGTTGAGTAGCTTGTTTGCTGCAGCTGTGCCGAACTCCAGGAACTTCTCTGTTGAGCTTTTGCTAATTACCTCCCAAAGGAACGTGCACATTGTCGGGGGAAAGGAGGATTTTTTTTTTTCTTTGGGGGGGGGGGTGTTAGAAGAAAGTGAGAGAGAAAGTCTCTCTTGGCTTTGTGCTGGGTGCATGCTGGCACCACTGCATGCCTGCCCCGCTTCAGACGCATTTTTTTACGATGCACTCTTTAAAAATGCATCGCTTCACTCTTACAAAGACCTAGCAGCTAATGCGTGGTGGCATAAACAGAAGATAAAGTCTTTCATCCCGACCAAGCCTGTTGTGTTTCATATTTGATGCTGTATCAGAACAGTGGCACCTAATTGCATTAGTTTCGGTCCACTGTGTGCTTCCATATGTTACATAATCCTAGCCAGGAGGGAAACTTAAAGAGGTCAAATATGTGGCCATGCTAGACAAGTGAGCTCAGCATGAGAAAATAGACGTGGTCCTAAAGAAACAGCAACAAAACTAGATATATAAGGATCCTGAGATAACTGACCTATCAATTAAAAATACTGCAACATGGAGAAGTCTTGTATTGTATTTGTTGAAACACATTCCCTACATTTTAGTGCATAGAGCATTAAATTTACTTCATCTGTGAAAACACTGTATCTGAGCAAAGCATATTGTTTATATATTGAATAATGTTTATACAGTATATAGTTTGTTCTTGTGTTTGTGTCTCTGTGCTTCTGTGCAGTCAGAGCATGAGCAACATCCTCCAGGATCAATAAAAGTTTCAGATTATGATTAGGATCAGTACTGTTCAAGATGATTCTGTGAACATGGATTTAACCTTTTCCAAAACAACCTTTTCATATAGAACCGTGTCGACTCAAAGAACCAGTGCTTCAGATAACGTTCACATAACAAGCCTTTTTGTTCATTGCCATTTCTGCCCTTATTTGCCACAAGTTGATCTTTCTGCTTTGATGGTTTCCATTTATGTATGTAAGTGACCCATTGCCATTTTAAAGGTGAATGACCCTGTAACCTCAATATGACCAGCACCCTAATCAATAGAATCAGGTGTGTAAAGAGCAACAATAAATAAATAAACTAGCAGTCCAGGCCTTTTAAGCAAAGATCATTAGCTCTGATCAGCTCTCAGCTGTTTATGAAAATGAAAAAGGCCAGATGCGTTAATGCTTCTGCACTGTTCATGAGCAGAACATTCAACAGAGACCTGCTGCCCTGCTGCTGCCAGACTGTGAACATAAAGTGATAATGGTGGGAACAAGAGACAAGTAAGCCTGAAATTTTACACCTCAATTTTTCCCCCCAGTCCATTTAAAGTCATTTCAACACAAAACCTAAACAAACCTGATGGAAACCTAAACTTTATATTGGAAGATAATAATTTGCTTTATTAAATTAAACACAGCCGACTAGTCCTGGATTGCCTGTGGTAAGACTGGACAGTTGCAATGTTTCAGTCCTTTTTGTTTTTGACTTATTGGGACTCCATACTTTTGAATGGCACATACATTTACAGTGGAAAAAGCATATAACAACATAAGGCCACAAGTAAGACATCTTTTTAAAAGTATTCTTTAGAGCAATAAAGATCCTGAAATTGTTACAAGAGACAAAAGTTCTTTCCTGGTACTAAAGAACCCCGTTTTGTTTTGGAATTTTGTCATTTTAGTGATTCATCCCTATTATTATTTAAGTGTTTGTAATATAGGACTAAATTAATCAGAAATCACCAAGTCTACCTAATGACCTAAACTGGAACATTCTGAAAATTCTCCATTATTTTTAATACGTTCAAGTATTGATCCATCTTTATTTAACTGTGTATATTTAACTGATTTAATTCGTGATGTCTCTTGCACAATCAGAAACACAAGGGTTGTAAAGAAGACAATTAGAAGGGATGGCCTACTATGCTATATAAAAATATGTATCTGTTGTAATGCTTATCTCATTGCTCTTCGTGCTGAAGCAAGTAATAAACAGAGCCTGAAATAAAGACCATTAATGCAAATGTTAGTTCCAGCCTTGGAATACCTTCACAGTGACTCAATGTGAACAATCAGGGAAATGTAAAAGTGTAATATCTGGATCTACTTCAAAGGTAAATGTTATAATCAAAAGGAATATTTAAAGGTTTTCTCATATTCCTGTTACAGGCAGACCTTACTGCTCACTGTATCTCTGATGCAGATTGTGATTGTGATTGATATGAGGCATGATTGATGATTATGGTGATGATGGTGATGATGATGTGGTGGATGAGTCACAGGGAGAGATGGAGAAAATGAAATGAGGGATGAAGGCATGGGACAGAGGGAAAAATATAATCTAAAATGCAGGTAGACACGAGTTATGATGTTGGCAGGAATCTTTATGATGATGTTGGTGTTTCCTCGCACATGGAAGCGCTACGGTGGCTGGAGTAGAGTGTGCTCACCGTAGCATAAAATCTTTTGGCATTCATTAAAATGTTTAACCAAGCATACAGGCACTCAGAATCCCTCTCACACACACATCCACACTCTGGGAGATTTCCTCAGTCTGTCACACGGTCGCAACTGCGCTTGGGATGTGCTAGCATATGACAGTTAAATAGCTAGGTGCTGTTTTCTCATTTAGATGTATAAACAAGATCACAGTGGTGTGAAATGTGGAACTGTAAAGCAAACTGAAGTGGCTGTCCTAAACACAGAGAAAGTCTAGGCCAGCATTCTAAAGGGTTCTCAATGGGAGACCTCTACTGTGAGCACAGTGCAGACTTTGACTGAGTCCAACTTTCACTCAGAAACTGAATAAGTGTTGAATCTGGGCCATGGATATCTACGATAGCCATTAAAATTCATTCCAACCATTTATCTTGTACCTATGATCATTAGCCAATTTTTCAGAAACACCTACCTTGTAAGGTGCACTTTGTACCTCCACAATTACTGATTGCAGCCCATCTGTTGGTGCACAATTTATCAGTCCTTCGTCTGCATCATCCATCAATAGAAAGGGATAACCATAAGACCACCGCTGAAATATTATTTGAGTGATGGACCATTCACAGCAGTAACACTAACACAGCCGTTACACAGCAGTGTGTAGTGCTGGTTCAAAAAATATCTCAGGCGAAGTGGCTTTGGTGGGATTTTACACATCTCAGTGTTGCTGCTGGCTGGGGAGTAGGGTGCCAACCACAACCACCCAGCCAACAGTGGTCCTGTGGTTGGAAACTGACCTCTGACGAAGAGCTAGAAGAAGCCTACATTCTAACACACCACAGCACAGCAGATCGGGTGAACAGTGTGAAATTCTCTCTCTGCATTTAACTTATTCACCCAAGTGAAACTGTGGACGGCCAGTGATGCAGCACCCGGGGAGAAGTATGTGGGGACACATACAGTACTCAGGGGTACCTCAGTGGCGTCATTACATTCAAACCCATGACCTTCAAAACTAACCACTAACCACCAGCTGCACCCCGTAATGCAAAGGTTCTCTGCATAAACCCTAAATTTGACCCACAGCAGTGGCCCCCAAACCCCCGGGCTGCACAGGAAAAAAAAAAAAACTTGTATGAAAATGCTGCTAATAAAGCTGCGAGTACACACTGGATTTACGTTTATTATTATATTTTTAAAATATCCCCATTTTTATGTGTATCAT
>JBBPDB010000017.1:12626270-12651378 GCA_037974465.1 Brachypetersius altus | reverse complement strand
CAACATGTGATTGTAATCATGATTTGGTACAAAAGCGACATCCAATAAAAGGTCCTTTAGAAGCAAAGATGGGCCAAAGATCGCCAGTTTGCCAACAAATACATGAGACAGTTTTGCAAATCAACAGCTCTGACAGTTCTTTGACAAACATGTCTGGTTTAAAAAGATGTCTGGCCTTTTTCATTCAATATATCTTATTTAAAGCACCTAAAAACATATACAAATTTCAATGCACAGCTATAAACTTGAGGTAAAACACTCAAAGCACTGTAATGCTCATACTTTAACAGTAACCCATGTTTCATCAGCAGCTCCATGGTAAATGACCACCTTTTGCCTACTCCTTTAATTACTATTAATGTCAATTTGAATGTTTCACATCTGCAGCTTTTAGAGGGAGGAAATGAGCAGTCTGTGAGGCAGTCGCGAGTTGCCTTTGTGCTAAGCTCGATTAATTAGCCTATCCTACTGATCCCACAACAGCTAGACTGGGCATAGGCACACTCACAGGTGCAGCACAACACAGCAGGAGGGAGACAGAGAGAGAGAGAGAGAGACAGAGAGAGAGAGACTGAGAGAGAGAGAGTAAGACATAGACAGAAGTAGGAAGAGAGGTAGCGAGAGAGTGAATGACTGCTTTATGGGCCTTCTCAATGGCTCCCTGTTCAAGTCATCAGACACCCAATTCCCCTGCCATCACTGTTATACTGTTATGATCTGCAGCAGTGCCATTCACAAGCAAAAGTCACCGCCGCCACCCCCTTGAACCCCCGCCACCCCCAACACACACGTACCCACACACACAAGCACATTCAAGCTTATAAGCACAGATACAACCACATCATCTTTTGGTTTTCTCTTCCCCAAGCTTGGAGCTTTTATTTTAGCAACTGAGTGGCATCCAAACACCCAGAAAGAAAAGAACTGTGATGCTTGCCGTGGCCTTAATGACAGCCACTGGCTGAACAGTAAAAGGAGAACGAGTCACAGCTAAAGTGGTCTTTACAACACTGCAGTGCAGCACAAAAGTGAATGGCATTGGCCTCATTCAGGCTGTCCAAGTGGATTCCCCACTGTAAAATACAGCAAGGAACCACTGAACGGAGAAGGACAGATAGAGAATCTGGCCTTTTATTGGACAAAATGACACTCAGGAGTGATGTAAAAGAGAAATAAAGCCAACAAATCACTGCCATCTAATCTACCTGGACAGGAGCTAATAGCTTGACACTGCGCCCAGGTGAGTTTAATCAAGGGGATGCACTGTCACACTCAGGCATACCGATGATGGACCTTTTCTGCTCCCGTCGTGTTCCCCCAACTGTGGCTTTGGTTCATTTGGAGCCATCTCAGAACACAGATCCACTCCATGGGGTTTTCTGGGCAATCGAGATGCAGGCAGAGCCTTTTGAATTCCAATCACTGACCATCTGAAAGGCCCCAGAAGCAAAGCTGTTGAGACTATGCCACTCACTGGCTAGCCCCTTTACTGCTGACAGAAAATTGATAGCAATCCTAACTGAGCATTTCATTTCATAGCATTGGTTTCATCCTGGTGCTATAATTCACAGGCTTTTTAAAATGGTTCTTTATCTATTAGTGCTATTATTGTTATTATTATTATTATTATTATTATTAGTAGTAGTAGTAGTAGTAGTAGTAGTAGTAGTGGTAGTAGTAGTAGTGGTAGTAGTAGTGGTAGTAGTAGTAGTAGTAGTGGTAGTAGTAGTGGTAGTGGTAGTAGTAGTAGTAGTAGTGGTAGTATTGTCATCATTATTGTTGTTGTTGGGCTTCTTGTCATAGCTGTATTCAGTAAACAATGGCTTAAAATGCATTTTTCTTATCCACAATAAAAAATAAATCAACAAAATGTAAATTATATGTAAAAATGTTGCTCTGTTAAACAATTCAGACCCTAATGTGATGAGTTAAAACACCATATTTTTTTTTACTGTGTAAGACACCACTGAAAAGAGATTCATAAGCGGGAATAACTTTGTTTGAAGAAATATATATGAATTTATGAGTAAGAAATGAAAGTGGGAGCAGTTAAGAACAGAAAAACTGCTGACTGAAGAAACTGTTAACTTCTATAAAAAGTTTTTGGGGCCCCTTGGTGATGCAGAGGGTAGCACCATTCCTAACACCTCCAGGTTTGGGTTTTCTTATGAATTCTCTAGTTTCTCCCACAGCCCAAAGGCATTCCTGTCAGGTGAACTGGGGATTCTAAATTGACTGTAGGTGAGAGTGTGAGAGCAAATGGTGTGTGTGTGCCCTGCGATGGGCTGGTGCCCCACCCAGGGTGAGTCCCAGCCTCGCGTCTGTAGGTTCCGGGTATCCGCAATCCTAGTAAGCATTAAACAGTTACAGAAAATGAATGGATAAGGTTTTGATCAGTAATCATGAATACATTTTTTAGTATATCCTTCTGGGAACCAAAAACATGTTTCTTTTTTTGTGACTTCCTATCTATTTGGGCCAAATAAAATAACTTACAATTTAGATTTCATTGAATTTTTTATTTTATTTTCCCAGCATGTCCACTGTAGAGGACAACAGGGCGATTTCCGTGTGAAATGTGAAAAACTGAATTTTAACCCAAGAACACATTAAATTTGATCAAAACAATAAAATTCTGTATCAAGGACATAAATGAATGGGCCAGGTCTCAGGAGGTAAATACCACTAATCTGAATTACTACCTCGTGTTATGAATTATGACACTACATTCTACAATTACTAAACCATGTTTTGAAATACTACACTGAGCTCTGAACCAGACTCATGTTTCTTTTATATTGTGATAAAAGAGCAAATTCTACATTCTGAAACATCCTGATATGTTTTACTTTTACAACTTTAAAGACCTCTAAATTGGTGTCTCAGTCAATGTTAGGTAATATAGGATTATACAGTCTCCTATATGGACTGTCTGTAAGTGGCAGTGTAGAGTATTTAAACAGTGACCTTAGCCTGAATGTCAAAGTCCCCGTTTTCTCCGGAAATTCATGGCTGATGTTGTGACCCTTTTTAATTTGCTGTGGAAACGGTTCCAGCTAGAGGCTGCCATTTGACGTCAAGGAGAAACTGGCCCAGAGTGATCTGTTTGTCAAAGACTAAGTGACATTTTTGTGCAGTAAGCAGTTCTTTGAGAACAAGTGTCAGCAGGTTTGTATAAGTAATGCTCCTATATAATGTTTGATAAGACTTTTTTCCCTTAAACTTTAAAAATTTCTCTTTCATACTCAAGAAATAATATTGTAGTGTGCTACTATAGCAATAGTAATGATGATAATAATAATAATAATAATAATAATAATAATAATAATAATAATAATAATAATAATAATAATAGAAGCAGCACGACATCTACTACAAATAATAATAACAATAGAAAAACGGTAATCACAATAATAGAAAAATAACATCGAAAATAATAGAAAAAATAACATAATATTAACGTGAAATTATATAAATAACAAGTACACAAACAATATGAAGTACAAATAAAACAAAATAAATGATACGAGAAAAATAAATGAAAAGATAATTAAAAGGCACATTAACTTTTTTCACACACATAATGATAATGACAGAATGAGCTGACAGTGCTACTTACTACTAGCAGGTGTTCCACCGGAGTCTTGCCCAACAGAAAAGCAATATCCATACCCCAACCCATCTGGTCAAGTGATGCATCTGACATCCAGCTTTACACCATGTGAGTCTCCACTAGCCCCCCAAATGCACTCCTGCTGCCAGACAGTCCATCTTGCTTATTAAATCCCAGAAATACAGTGCTGTACGCTTCTGAACTGCTTCAAATCATGCCCGCCAAGCCGGTGAGTAATTGGTGACAAGTTCATTCATTGGCCATTGTTTTTGATGCTGCGCCTGGATATTGAGTAGAAAAAATCTGGTAGGCCGAGGTCAACCTTGATCACCTGTGCTGGGGAATGTATTCTGCATTAAGCCACAGCCCACTGGCACTGTGCTACTTTACATCCTCAACTAAAAGCTAATTGACTCAAGTGGAAACTCGGCAAAGAGACAAGAACAAAAGAAAGCACTCTAGATGGCTGTCAGATTAATTAAGTTGTTTTCTTTGTCAGCTTATGATCTACTCATAAAAATGTCAAGTGGGCAGAGATTCCTTCATAAGTGTAGATCATTCCTTACTTCAAGCACGTCTGGATAGTTTTATCTCAAGTTTTAATGGAAGCCATAATTAATGAACGCTTTACTTAAAGCTACAGTTGGCACCATCAGACCTAGAGGCCAAACGTACATAAATTATACATCAAACAGAGATGAGCAGCTCCAGCAGAAGTACATGGGATCCCTTACCCAGGTAAAGCTAAATAGAATTCATCAAGTGTCATTCAACCCCACAGTGAGGCTTATGAAGCTGCCACCTCGGGCAGACGGCTAAGGCAGGAGCTGTCTGAGCCAAGAACTGGAGTACAGAGCGTGTGATGATCAATCTCCCCACTATTGACTGTCTAAGCTGGGAAAGGGGCTTGGCGCTTGAAGCACTCGCTCTTAAAAAGGCTGAAAAATGATAGCGAGAGATCAGGAGAATTTTAAGCAGGCAGATTTTTCAAAGGAAAAAAGTGAAGCACTGGACATGATATCCCATGTTTAAAGAGCCTCTGTAAATGTAACATAACTATACCCATTAGTGCAGCCAAAAAGATCGCAGACCGTGCTCCATGGTTCACAGAGCAAGGAAGAGTATATTTAAGTAGACATTAATTAATGTCTAGTGAATGCTTTTAGTTAAAGATTGCAGTGATCTTCTTTAAAAGTAGCACAGCCCATGTAAAAGTTCACGTTAGGGCTAATGCAAAACAGTGCTATCCATGTGTATGTTAACAAATGCCCTACAAGCATCCCCTCTAGATGCTTCAGACTGTAGTCTACTGTGATGTAGACTGTATATATTTACAAGATAAGCCATGAGGCAATACAATGAAGCACAAAAACCTTGGTCGGAGTCCAAGGTTTATAACATTCCATGATAAAGGCAGAGGAGAATCATGGGAGAGAAGAAACAAAAATCTATACACCTAAATAAACCAAAAATGAAAAAGACAATTCAACTGTGAAACAAGGCCTGGAAAACAAAAACCCCAAGCCTCGTCTAAACAGAAAGCAGTCGTACAAATACAGACATGAGACACTTGTGATGACGGGCAGGTCAAATAATAAAGCAGCAGGACAGGGAAGCAGACATAAACCAAATTAAAGAATATTATACAAACCTTATATAAAAGCACATCAGGAATATTTCATTGTGAAATGTGTTGCTCCTTATATGCATTCTTAAAAATACAGGGTTACTCCAAGCAATACCAGAACCACTTCTGGTTATCCAAACAACCTTTCAAGGGAGGATATTATTGTAATATTATTATAAAACTTCCCATGTGCTTGTGACCATGTGCTTTGGTTATTGCTGTGGTTCCTTGTCTCTGCTCTAGCCCCGCCTCCTTGTTAGTGTCAGCACCTGTGTATAGTTTGTTACTCCTTCTTTTCCCTAGTGTATCTAGTATTGTCTCATGAATAAGTACCTCCATGTCTCAGTGTGTCTTTTTCTGATTTAATGTTCTTTACTATATGCTTCAACCTAGTCAGCATTTTCTATGATTATGCTATAGAATGTTTTTTAATCTTTTGTTTCCCCTCGAGCAAGTTAAGCAAATTCACACATACATCCTGCCCTATTGCCTCAGTGAATGATGCTAACGATTCATCTCACAAGATTTACAAATCATTAGGAGATAATGAATATGAGTGAGGTTATGCTGAATAACTATTTTTACAGTTTTTTTTTATTGACAACTGGTTCTATACAAATCAATTCAATTTCTAGATCTGACCATTTTTAAAATGAGATGAGCATAGAAAATGAGGGAACACTTGCCCGAAAACTGAAATCAAAACACAGAAAGAAATTATTATACCAAGTTTTTGGTATTTATTTCCGTTATGGCTGGGACTGTGTACTTGATAATACATTTTATTTATAGAGTGCTTTTAAAGATACTCAAAGAGGCTTTGAGTATCTTTAATTTACCTCATGTATGTAATTGTAAAGTCAAGCATTGCAACTGCATATATTAATATTCTTGGTTCAAAGTATAAACCTGTTACAAAACTATGAAAATATTTATTTAGCATTCAAACAATGCACAATCTAAAATACAATTTGAAGAAAGTCTTTGTGGATGCACCCCCTTAGGCACACATGTTGACTCTAATCCAGTCTAGCAGGTTGCAGGTTGTTGATTGCGTCATCACTATTTTGGTCGCATTGATTTTTTTTTTTTTTTGCCATTTTCGGCCGAACATTTTCGGTGGCCAAATATTCCGTGCATCCCTGATAATAATTAATATTAAATAATTATGACCAAATATAAAATTTGAATCTGTAAACTTAAATGCCAGAATTTGGTTTACACTGAAAAAAGTATTCTGATCGAAAGAGTTCACAAAGTGAAGGGAGTCTACAGACCATCACTCAAATGATGCATGATATAGTATAGGGCTATGTGAGCTTTTCATTCACTTTCTTTTCCTTTACCTTTATTGCACTTTGATATGTGTTTCTCAGTCTCATTCCATGCTTTCGTATTTTTCAAGAAGAAAGAAATGAAAAGAAAAAAAAACACAGTGCTAATCCCCCGTCTGCCATGTCCCTTATTTCAGCAGTGGCAATCATGGTTATGGAGCATAAATTGCACCCATTCCTGTTGTATGGTTGAGCTTGGCTGCTGCTGATTCATTGTGGCAGCTCTGTGCACAATTCTGCGTACGCATGAACTCAGTCCTCACAGTGGCGAGCTAATCAGCCTAAATGAGAAGATATGAGCTGGCAAATGTAAATGTTATCCCTCTGCAGCAACACGAATGCCAAAGTACCAAAGAATGCTGGTTGCATGTTGTGTTTGAATCACAGAGACTCATATATGCAAAGTCTGGGGCCTCATCATGCATTTAGTCTGAGAGCTGTCCAACTGAAGAGTCTCTCAATAACATCTGAGATTCTAGCGCTGTAAACCACCCCAGACAACGATGCTCTGCTGTACAGGCTATTTGCAATAGCAGGTATGTGCCGGTGTTTAGATCAACCCACTAATACTCATTTATCCCCTTTACATCCAAGTTTACGCTGACAGACCCCTTCCTCTTTGAGATATCTTCTACGTTATGGATGCGAGAGCGTACGGTCTCAATGCCAGGATCAAAGGCAGGGTGAAGGGTGATGTGGAGACAGATTTAAATGCTAATATATGCTACAGGAGGATCAACTGATAAAACTGCCTCGATGCCTCTTCAAAGCAAGCACTCTAACCTTTGATGGATGTTACCCTGGCACTACTGATAACAAATAAATGACAGTTAAGGACTAAATGAACCTAACACTGTACCCGCAGGAGCAGGAGTGTACAGAATAAAGTATGCTTTTTTTGCCAGTGACTTTATACTATGATGATATGCCAAGAGAGCTAAGACTATAGAAAGTAACATTTGTTTCTCACCAGAAAGTCCTCAAAAGACTGCTTATCCTTAAACAGGGTCGTGGCCCTATCCCAGTGGTCATAGCGTAAATGGTGGAGAAACATTTTAGATGTGTTGCCAGCCCATCACAACCAATCACACATTGGACACACTCACGCTAGGGGTAATCTGACATCTCAATCTTGTTTGGTATGCATGTTTTTAAACTGTGAGAGGAAATCAGAGTACCTGGTGAAGATCCATATATACAAGAGTGCAGAAGCTCCACACAGGGTGGGCTCTCAGCTGCCTTGGCTGGGAACTGAAGCCACAACCTTCTTGCTGTGAGGCAACAGCACTACCCACAGCACCACTGTGACACACTGTGGTTTGACACTGAAAGCAGTGTATGGAACTTTCAGGCTTTTTTTTCTTTCTTTTTTTTCTGAAATTGCTGTTGATTTTATATAAAGCTTTTGAGCTTTCAAGTGCCTAAATGACAAATGTTAAAAAACAAACAAACAAACAAAAAACACCACAAAACGTTAAACGTAAAATGAAGAAAAAAAAAGTCTCCACCTCTAGAGGAAAAGTTTTTCTTCTGTTTTTATTTATTTATCTATCTATTTTTTGTTTTGTTTTAGTAGAGGACGGGAACAGTCAGATTCTGTCAGTCTAAAGCACCGCTAACAAAATATATCACAGATTCAACTACAAAGGGCAAGGCTTTTGTTCCTGAGCGTAATTATTCATCAGCACTCTTTCAGAGTGAATTCATTCATCCGGCAGTGGTATAAGAGACTGCCACAAAAAACATCTGCTATGGCTTTTTTTTACATTCCCAGTCCAAAACATGAACACATTGGGTGGCTACATTTCTCTTGGTAAAAAAAGGCAGCACTAAGAGCCAACAAAAACATTTGCAATAGGGGACTGACAAAACTGTGGCTCAAAACAAATGCCCATTGTTCTATTAATATCAGTATGCACAAGATTATTGGATGATTTTACTGCCCTACAGGCACAGCCCTGCAGGGATCATAGAGACGAAGACTGAATATGAACTAACTGCCTTTTGATATCTGTACACTATATGTACTGTAAAACAGTCTAGCACAGGATGCTCAGTGGGGTCCAAAAGTCTGAGACCACATTGATTTGTTTTTCATTTAAACCTGGAAATAAACAGAAAGTGAACAAATTTAAAAAGTAAAATGAAAAATGTAAAAAAATCTTTTAAGATGTTGCACTATTTATATTTTGCACTAAACTTTGAAGTGGCCATGCTAAGGACAAAAAGGCCAATTTGAATAAATGCATGACAGAAAATTAGACAACAACAAAACAACAACAACAACAAAACAACAACAACAACAACAACAATAATAATAATAATAAAAATAATAATAATAATATAAAATAATAATAATAATAATAATGATGATGATAATGATCATAGATAATAAAGTGATCTTACATTAACATGCATTAAATAAGAGATTCTTTTCATTCTCTTAAATACTAGCACTTTGGATGTGCAAACTTCTTAGGGTAACCTGAAAAAAATACACACACTTGCAGCCCCTCGTGAAATCATAAGGTCTGGTGTGGGCCGACAAGGGCAATCATGTCATTGAGTTTTCTGCCAGATGCCACTAACACTTTTGGAATGACTGAATTCACATCCCAGTGAGATTAATAACCGTGACTCACACTGTAAATGTCACCATCGGACACAGATGCACCCAGTCCTGCATGTTTCTCTAAGTTCTGCTGTGGAATGACAGCAAACTGTCATGTCATAAAGCTGTTAGCAGTGACGCTGAGGCAAATCCTTTGATATCCCGCGGCCTGCCGTAACCCTCTCTCGGCATCAAAAGCCCTCGTCATTTGAGGATTGGTTCTTTAGATGTGCAAATGCACAGTATACGGTGAACATCATATGCTTATGTTCGTTTCAATGAGTCAGCCATTATGCTAACTTCCTGCTTAGCCTCAGTAGGGATGCTTCTCTGCCACTGCATTGAACAAGCCTCTCCCAAGAACTAGACCATGAATAATGCAATTCATCGCTTGTAAACCCACTGCTTGATTTCCTCTCAACACCTGTTGCCTTGAGCGGAACGAATTCATGTTTGCTTCTAGCACACTTAATATTTGCTTGAACTATCACTCTTTTTGTTAATACAACCAGCAGTTCACTACTTAAATGCTTATTACTTAAAGTTGCTTTGGTTTTGTCTGAGGTAACTGTAAGTCCTTTGATGTTCTCAAACTACAGAACATCACTATATGTTATTGCTAAAAAAGTATTAACTAAAAAATCCCCAAAATCCCATTCAGCATAATGAGAAATAGCTGAGCTCAGTTTCTGTCCAAACAAATACATTTTTCAAATTGGATTTTTATAGTGGTCTAATAGAGTGACCACAAAAAGCAAGTTTCCCGTTTTAAATGTTTCAGTACTATGCAATACACGATGCTGTTGTAATTAATCAAACCTCCCAACTGTTGCCAATTTTCTAATCCTAACCTTATTTCAAAAGGATCAAAAGGAAAATGATTTGTGAGGGAAACAAAATAGCTCACAACTTTGTCAAATTTGTTTGACTTTGCAATGGTTTATATGAAAGGACATATATTGTGGGTGGTCAATTGTGAAGTGAAAGTGAACAATCTGTCATACATGAACACACCACAGCATGCAGTGTGAACAGCACGAAATTCTTCCTTAGCATTTAACCCATTCACCAACTGAAGCAGCGGAACACAGCGCCCAGGGAGCAGTGTGTGCGGATGGTACCTTGCTCAAGAAATCTTGGGACTCAAATCCACAACTTCCTGATCGCAGGGTGAATGCCCCAACCACTAGGTTACCAGCAGCCTAGTAAATCACAAAAACTGAGACGATTCATCACGAAAAGGGTCTTAGGTTCTGCCTCGACCTGCCACACTAAAAACAAACAAACAAAAACAGGAACATTAGATTTTATATCTGACTTGTTCTACATTTTTGATGATCTAACACTCAATCTGAGCTGGTAGCAAGGACACAAGGTGACTATCCATTGACAGGCTGCCAGACCTTCAAGGAGAGCTGGAGTGATCTGTGCTCTATTTGTACTAACTTCTTCCTGAGTCTCTCCACTCAGAAATAAAACAGTAATGTGACATTATTCTGTCCCCAGGTGCTCCCCGTGCTCCGCAACTGGGAAAGCGTCCAGAGCTGCAGGCTATTCTCCTCCAGGGACTCCGATCCTAAAGCGAGTGGGGGAGTGGAACAGATAGAGTGGTAATAGACTAGCCTACTTCTTTCCTCTCCAGCGTATGACTCCGGAGGTTTGGATTGAAGTAGAGATCAGTTCAGCTGCTCTCTTCACTCTCAGCTTTGCAACAAGAGAAAGCGATATACCTCAAAAAACTGCGATGATGTGTGCTCCACAGCTAAAAATACAGGGCTTAGTAGAAACTAATGTCAAGCTCTCAGGTGTGCCCACGCTGACTGTGCATTGACAAATACGGTGTCTCAACATCACCACTTGATTTGCACATGAATAAAATGCATCAACACTATTATAAGTGAATTTAAGTGAACTGAACAACAAAACTGTGTCAGTACAAAAAATAAACACATAAAGACAATTCATAAAGACATAAGCTACACATTTGAATGCATTTTTGAATATAAGCTCAGGAAATGAACTGGAGCTGAACACTCAACACTAAAAATAGAAAAAGGGACATCTTGACCCACCTCATTGTAATTTTTGCATCAGTTTGATATAGCTCTGTTGAACTGCAAAACTCAAAATTTCTTCTAAAAACTAACAAGAAAATGGCAGCTAGTCAGTGAAAGTCCAGTGAATGAGTTTATGTTCCTTATAATGAAAATAACTAAATCATTATGGCAACACAGTAAATGGGGTAATTTCCCTATTGTGTGAAGTCCTTCTTACCTTGACCTGTGATTATATAAGGAGAGAAAATTGCAGATGAGAGGTGGTATATTTCCCTGGGGTCCTAACACATTGTACCTTCCTACATCACATGAACATTGAATTTTCTCAAAGGATTTGACAGGCGGTTGTGTTACTAAAGGGTAAAGTTGAACTGGTATAGCATCATACTATGCATCATACTGGTATTAATAGGCTTACAATGCCAGAAGTCCTTGGTAAAGTCATTCTTTACAAAGAAGGTGGAAAACATCCACTGTCAAACTGAGTAACAGTATATGCCCTAGAAATTACAGTCAGCGTTATGCATTTTAAAATCTTCATCACAGAATTTGGTGTAATGCCCAGAACAACATGAAACATTCGGGTTAAATTAGCTTCCATTAGCCTTGGCATTTAGGTGATTTGAATATATGAAGATACCGGTCATTAGTTTGGAAGCTCAGGATCCATCTACCAGCCTGAGTTAATTATTTGTTGATGGAATGCTCCTTAAAGGCAAACATAACTTCCATAACTGCATGGATTTCTGGCCATCTCAAATTTTGTAAAGACTCAATATTATAGCGAGTGACAAGCTTTCCGAAACCTTGGAATCATTATGAAAGTTCCCGCAATCTGACGCAGTCCCCAATGGATTGTGGTGGCAGCTGCTATGAGGAGCTTCCTTGGATGCTTGAAAGCAAAAATGACAGGCTCTGGTGTAATGAGAGGGGTGACAGAAATGCTTGGATGCAGATCTCAGCTGTTGAAGGCGTCTCAGCCTTGGTGATCCTGTCTCCAAACTAAGGGGATTGGGGAGGGGGTGGGGGTGGCGGTGGAGTCAGGCGATTCAAAGCACCACTCATCTGCATATTGATTGGGAACTTCATCAGGCATCACTAATGAGAGAACGGCTATGTCTTTCCAAGATGATAACAGTGATTACGATGAAGCCTGTAGTCTTGGTTAATATTCAGCCTTCTGCATCAGCGTTTTACTGTGCCTTTCAATTAACATTTCACACACACTCACACACACACACACACACACACACACACACACACACACACACACACACACACTCCCTGCCAATCGACATTCTGGTTGTTTATCAGAAGAAACCCTCCAGATATGGCTGATTGTGCTGTAATTGCATTGATATGTCAGAAGTGTCTATTAACATTTTAAATGCCATTGCCAATCAGTTTGTAAATCGTGTTCTACATCTTGCCATACTTAAGATTTCCGCAGGTGCATGTAAATGTATTCCTGTTGGGTTTTGTAACTGAAGTGGCGGATGTTTATATGCGAAGATATCCATAAAAGAACAGCATTTGAAACGTTTTCAATGAAAATTAACCTCATGTTTTAAAACTCTAGACTCCACAGTAATCTCTGCTGGCTGCTCTGCACATCATTGTAACAGCATCAGATAAAATCTTTGCCTAGTTTATAGACGGTAAATGTGAACAAAAACCCAAGTGCCATCATACAATTAATAATTAAATTATCATACCATTATCAATAGACTTACAATTTCAAAAGCCCTCGATAAGTCTTACTTTATATACAAAGAAGGTGAAAGAATCTGCGAACAGTCACCCAGTTCACTTTCCAGACTTGTCCGTGAAGTAATTTCTTTAGGGAAGCAACCCTAAAAACATCTCAGAGTTACTGTTAACCTCCATTAGCGTTTGTATTTATGTGGTTTGAATATGAAGTAAACATTCAGTGCTCCAATGTTATGTCATACAGAAGCAGATGAGTCTGACTGGATTTTAAGGACTGATGAGTCCATGTTTAATGTTTCAGTGTTTTATACCAAAATGTGTAATGACCCTATATATCATATATGTAATACATACATCATATGGACAAAAGTATTGTGATACCGGACAATGGTTTTGGCATGCTGAAGCATAAAGATTCCCCCTTACTGGAAGTCACGAACCTAGCCCAAACGCTGAAAAACAGGTATGAAACTGTCCCAATACTTTTGTCACACACACAAAATGAACACCTTGGCTGTAGTCAGCCTCTTGGTCTGTTTTGACTCCTATCCTTTGATTCTGAGTTCACTATAATTAAATGGAACTCACCTTTTTAAAAAATCAAGTTGTAATTGCTACTTTGTGGTTTTATGGCAAAATGTTTTGTGAATATGGTGATAACCCTCTAATTTTCAAAACTGTCAGGATGCTACAATAATGTTTTAGAATAATTGGGGTCTAAAAAGACATTTAAAGCAACGCTGAGGTAGTCTGAAACTAACGTGTGAACTGTGTGCAGCCTGGCATTAGGACACTGACCAAAGTATAAAAGGCTGTTTGATAGATGCTCTTAGAGTTAACTACAATTTTGCCTCGTTAACCTTTTGCTAGTAATTACTTTTAATAGGCCATTGCTAAAGGTCAAAGCCTACTATAAAGGTAGATAGAACAGACACAAATTGTAATTTCTGAATTTAAGGGAAAGAAAAATGCTTGTTTCAGTAAAAAAAAAGACAAATTGCAAGAACTTTTCAAGAACCTGCTGTGGCCAAGACCATGAAAGTGCTAATCGAGCTTGTCTAACAGTTAGAACTGGTGCAGTGAAACCACTGTTAAAGAGTGCAAAAGAAAAGACTTGCATGGATAAAAAAAGAATTTGGGCATTCAGTGAGTAAATAAGGATGTGACAGACAAACCGAGAGAATGTTTCAACAGCTGTATTTTGTTATGGAGGACACAGACTAGGCTATCATTGACCCTGTTCACACCTGGTCACTTTGTGCATCTTGAGTATTAGGACTGTGTCTGGTCTGGATGAGGCCAAGTCACATAAAAATGTGAGTGTAAACATACAAAGGTGCATTTAAAACATGCATAAATCTGATTGCTCAAATCACTTCAGCAAGTTTGAGCCATGTTATAGCACTGTTAATGAAACATTCAATAATTAAAACTATCCCATTACTGTCACAGCGCCTTTCTTTCAGCTCTGGTTATGGAATCAGAATCAGAACCAGATAACTTTACTGATCCTGGAGGAACTTGCTTAAGAAAACTGCACATGATATTGCACATGATAAGACTACTTCATGTAATAATAACATATTGCAAATAATATGATGATAATGAAAGGTGGATGAGACCTAATCTGGGTATCACTGACATGATTATTTTAAAATCCATAACCCACTCTTGATGAGCCGGTTAGATTAAATAAAGTCTAGTCAAATGCAGTGAAGTTACTTATAACTCATTAATAACATAATAAGAATACATAGAAAATCAAGAATACATAGAGGAATCCACAGAAGTATACACAGAAAATCAATAGCAGAAGATTAAACATGGAATGGAACTGCAGATATTTAACAGAAGGCTGAGGAGCATTGTGCAGTTTTAGCAGCCTTTTAAAGCTACAGTTAGTGCAGATCTAATATTGATGAGCAGTTTAGTGACTAAACACCATCTTTCCATATTTAGTTTCAGCCCTTTTCGCCACTAGCTGACTAGCTCACTCAGATCCAAGGGACCTACCAGGATGATGTACTTCAAACATATCAGAGATGTATTTAGGACTCAAACCATTGAGATACTTGTATCAGTAATTCTGTGAAATCAATTCTATACTGAACTGGGAGCTTGTGCAAGGACATGAGGATTGGAGTGATATCTGTTTTGGTTCAAACTCTGGCAGCACAATAATGGCCTGCAACTGATCTTACAGCGGTGCCACAAATATCTAGTGAAAGGAGAAAGGAAAGACAACTCATCATAATGGCAAGGCCTGTTCAGTCTCCAGACTCAATCCCATAAAACATGCATAGCATAAACAAAACAGCCAAAAGAGTATAGAATACAACCACTCTTGGTATTGAATATTGATTGAGAATTCTTTTGGTTTGTAAAGTGTTCTCTTTCAGTTCCACACAGAAGCTTACAGAATGTGAATAGCTGTCAAGTCTGAAAAGTTTTGAGTAACTGTTCTAAAACTTGCCCACACTGTACCTGAAAATGAATAGAATTGGGTCAAGTGGGCACATGTGACCCACTTCCATTCAGTTTGAGAACAACCAGCCAACCTTGCTGATCTCAGACTAGAAAGAGATGAACATTTTCAGACACAGTTATAACAAGAAAAAACACTATCGCGTTTCTCTCTCTACCTTGTTTGGCCCTTAAAGGAATTCGACCAGGGAAGATTGCTGGGGATCTGTCAGAAAAAAGCATTTAGCCCTAAGCTTTCTGAAAGAACCCCAGAGAATGTAGAGTTTGTTCACAGCCCTTTATAGTGCAATTAGGTGCAGAGAGGAGTTTCTTCCAGGGCCCCAGTCTTCTCCTCCCAATGTGGTCGAGTTGATTGTGGTCGGAACAAAAACAATTTAGCAGCACTGCAGCGGGCAGGTCCCTCTAGGGCCGTCCGTCAATGCGTGCAGCAGCCATGGCTAAATCAGAAGCACAATAACACCCTCCATGGCCTTCAGAAAGATGTGTCAGAGACAGCCACCATAATGCCTCTTAATCGAGCTAAGATGATCCTCTGCATCATAGTGGGCCTCCCAGCTTGCCCGTGCCACAGCGGGTGATATATGAAGTGATGGGTTGTAGACTGCTGGGAAAAAGAGCAAGGCTTAAACTTTCCTTACTAGAAATGCATTCAGTACATGCATAATGATTTCCAAAGCCCTTTCTTCTATTCAATTTATGATGTTGTCTTCAGGGACTGCATCATTGCAAGCATAACTGGGTAATTAACTAATTGGGCCAATTCGTCTGGGAAAAACAGACTCAGACTGAATCCAGCAAAAGCTGTGCCCATATTGGCATTCTCTGCCAGCCTCTAGACCAGGAGTCTGATCCTAGAGGGTCAGAGACCTGAATGGTTTACTAATTAGATGGTGACTCAAAGAAGGTGTTTCAACTGTTTGAGGAAGGAAATCATCAAACTGTACTAAACTTGGAGCTATCTAATTCCAGGACCTCATTTCTGTAGTTTAACCTCTTAAAGCTGATTTGGTTAATACTGAACACCTCTGGCATGATTAGGATCTTATGGGTCCGAGTGCAAAACCATGTTATATCAGCCTTGTTATATCTCAACAAAGCTGGTGCTCTAAGGTAGACTAATGGTTACATGTTAAAAGGTCTCAGCAAGCAGCACACTATACTGCGAACAAAATATATAATGTTCTGTGGACTGAGGAGTCGAAATTGGAACATACTGGAAGCTTTTGTTTGCAGTTTAAGCAGTGGTTCTTCAATAAATCAATGCTTAAATAAAAAACTCCTTTGTGCTTGATTGGGTTACATTACATTTTCTTTGAGGACCTAAAACCATCCAGTGGGACACAATAATGAAAAAACAAAACAGTTTTTCATGTGATAGTACAAGGATCCAAATGTATTAAATCAAGCATCACTCTAGATGAAATGATCTTGAAGCTACAACACTTTTGGTAGCCCAGAACCTGACTGAATGAAGTGGAGGGTTTTGACAGATTGTGAATAATGAGAGAAGCCAAGATAGCCTATTATTCCCAAAGGCTAGATGTACTCTAGATATGCAATGATAATTTCTTAAAGCAACAAACTGGCAGCATGTTTTGCATAGCTTGTACAAAAAGTATAATATAGTCTCTTATTTTCTGGGGAGGTTCAACAAGTAGTGGGGTTCAATCATGCAGACCTCCATGCTCCAGTGGAATGAAAATTTCCATTCAACACAAGGTGCTTTGTTTATAGCACAGTGATTTTCTTACATAGTCTTTCAGTGGCAGCCAACGTCAGAGCTACAGTACCAGCCATTCATTTTCACAGTATGACATCGAGACAGTTTATACTACACGCTGCTATTGAAGTGTGATTTCTTGTTCTGAAGAAAAAAGAACACAGTGTCAGAGTATCAAGATTAATACACATGTTCACACGGCCAAATATTTGTGCGCATGTGTGTGTTTGTTTGTGTGTGTGTATAATTAATTTGTTATTATAGTGAGTAAGCTACTTTGCATGATTAAGGCTATATTAAATGTCACGTTTCGTCCCTCTCTAAGGACTTTTCACAGATACAATATCAAATAAGAGTGTAGCTTAAAATCTCCTCCAGTTTGGCTCTCCTGTCAAGGGAGAGGCGAGGCAGTTCTTTAAAAAACACAGCCAACAGCCAGTGAGTCATTGGATATATTTTAGATACATCATAAACTTATGACTCATATTGGAGTTTAATGATCTAAATTTGCATTTGATTTGGTTGCTGCTGGATCACGTTTCTGGCTCGATTGCCTGCCTTTTTGTTCTCTTTGTTCCATGATGAAAACGATCTTGCACAAATACCTGGCATGCCAGCACTGCCTTCTGATTCCTCAGAACCTTTGTTATGAAGCAGGCTAGCACAGTTTTAAGCTCTGGGAAATGAGGGGAAAAAGGCAGTGAGTGAGTGAGTGAGTGAAAGGAAGAAAGACAGAGGAAGAGTGAGTAAGGAGTGAGAAAGTGTTTTTGTAATTCTTTGAGAGAGTGAGACATGTGCCTCATCAGTAATGCATGGGAAATGGCCAAGGGGGTAAAGCAAAAATCAGGGCTTGCTGAGAAAGAGTGAGAGAGAGAAAATGGGCAAGGGAGGACCTCTAACCGCTCTTGATGTTATTAATAGATGGCTATTAATTAACCACAGAGGTATTAAATATAGCACAGACACTCTGAGCAGACAACAGGCGTTGGGTGGGGCAGGGCAAAACAGAGCAAGTGCTGGCCAGGAATGTTGTTAGAGGGTCCTGGAACATCTGCTGCTGCGGTCGCACCTGCAAGCGGCTGGCAGACTGCGTCCCCTACACGTCCATCTCATGCAACCCAGAGGCCTGGCCTCCTCACCTTGGCCCGAAAGGACCCGACCACCCAGGCATGTCCCACCTGGCTGGGTTTGAAAGGAAGGTTAGGGAGATGAGGAGTAGATGAAGGTCAAAAGCAAAGGTGCATGTGTGGAACAGTTAGGTCATTTGTAGTCACTACTTTGACATATTAAGGGCAATGGAAACAGCTACTCTCTTAAAAATCAAGTTGCCAAAAACTGCTCCTCAGCACTTATTGATAGCTGAACAGCTACTGATCTAATGTCTGTACAGATGCTGAGTTAGTACATACTATGATTGTTCAGTTTTGATTAAAGCATAGAATTCACCAAAAATTACACACTTTACCTACATTTTAGTGATGTAGCAGACACTCTAATGCAGAGCAATGTACAATGGCATACAACCGGAAGATTTAAAGACTTACCCAAGGACATTCACTCCTATTTGGCAGTGCTGCCAGTACAGGGATCGAAGCTCCAATTTCCTGTATGAAGGGCATCCATTACACTTTATTCAAATGGCTGTGAGACCTTAGCTGTGTCCGAAAAATTAATTTGTTCACTCATCCACTTCATAGTGTTTGCTATATAGGGGGATAACTAGTGAACAAGGGGAGGTGACATTTAGTTCATTTCGACACTCTGGATGTTACGTTTTTACTAACTGTTGCTTAAATAGTGCGGATCTTGGCAATTTATCTCTGTCGCATAACACAGATCCCATCTCTCTAGTTATAGGCAGGGTCTCATGTGCGGGCTGTGGTCTGACGTCAATTTTGGGCTGACCTGGTAATTTTGGGCCCACACGGATCGCGTCCCACACCCACCGCCGGACCTCGGCTCAAAATGCCTGGGCCGATTTTTTGTCCCAGTCCAGCCCTGGGTACTACTGTCTTCCGCGGAGATAGAGAAAGAAAGTGCAAGTGTGACTGAATGATAAAAGTAGTGTGCAGTGTGTCTGAAATGTGCACTCGTTCACTATGTAGGGCACGGTAAAAGAAACCCACAGTGCATGACGGTATATGTGTATTAATGTAGTGTACAGTGTCTGAACACTGGATTTTGGAATGTTGTGTGGCGATTTTGTAGTGCACTAACTAGTGGGTGAAACTGACGGTTGAAATTTCGGACACCACTACAAAATGGCTGACTCACTACATAGTGCCCTACATAGTGAACTAGTGCACTTTTCGGACACAACTCCTGTGTTGTCAATCCTAAGTTCTTGGTAGAAGTTGGTTGATTTTGGCCTCAGGTAAGTCTTCAAACGCTGCACCATGCTTCAAACGCTTGTCTACCATTGTGAAATGCTCTGAATTAGAAAGTATCCTAATTGCCTAAAATGTAAGTATATTGAATCAACACTGAGAAATCATAAAGTTGAACATTAAATCAATAATGTATATAACAAGCAAGATTAAAGCAAATTCAGCATCAGAAATATATACCAATTTAGTGCTTTTACTCAACTACATATCAATATTGTTTCAAACACTTATTTTCTGGGTTAGGACTATTTATCTATTTCAGGCTGAATGAAGGTGGTTTCCCATTTTACAAAATTTCAGACATGTTTAATGATGGGACTGTGCATTGTGCATTGAGCCATGCAGATTCAAAAGTGTGACCAAACCGAGCACATCATTTGGGAACTAATTTTCACTCCATTTTCCACATTAAGGATAGGAATCATGCTGATAGTGGCTGACACGCCCAGCATGCTTAATTTTATGCGCTCATCTGATTTGCATATTGAAGCAACTCATAATATTAGGATAAACTATAAAGGTAAAGCCATAAAGAGTGTTAGATAAGTAGCCTACAGGAACTCAAACGGGAAAATGTAAAAGCTGTTACAATGCACTCTCACGGTCTGGCCAGTGGCGGGCTAACGCCACTGCTTTTATGTTCAGTTTATCCCTACTGTGTTTCCTTTGAGTTCTCCCCGTGTGTGTCATGTGTATTCAGTTGCTTTGTGTACTTTTGTTCTGTCTGTGTCATGTTTCTTAGGTTCCCCCTGTGTCTGTATATTGGTTCCGGTTCCTATCCCCTGGTGTCACGTGTTCCCTAAGTTCCCCACCTGTTTCCTGTTTGCGTCCTCCAGGTGTCTCGTGTTTTCCCCCGGTCCTGTCTATGTATATAAGGTCCGCGTGTGTGTCTGTCCCTTGTCGGTCATTGTCCTCATTTTGCCCTCGTTCCTTGTTTGAAACCTCGTATTAAGTTCTCGTGCTTGTAACGGCCACTTTGTGTACTCTCAATAAAACCGCCAGTATGGATTTCTGTTCTCCTGCCTGGTCAATCCCATGAGACAGTTCAGAGTCCTGGGGATTCATCCTCCCGGACTCTGACATGCACAGCTCAGCATTCACAGTTTTGGATTTTTATTTGCCTTGCTCAAAGAGAAAAAACAGGCAACTGGGATGCAAAAGGTCGATATTTTATTGAAGATACTAGAAAATCCCAATCACTGTCACGGCTGAAGGCCGTATGAGGCCACTGGTTTTGTTGTGTTTTTCCTGTCCTGTCCTGTTCTGTTTTTCATGGGTCTTGGTTGGGTTTTTTGGGCTTTTATTTTGAAGCCGCCATGGCATGTGTGTTTTGTAGTCCTTTGTAGTTTTTGTCCGTGTGTTTGTCATGTGTTCCCCTTAGTCCCACCTGCATAGTGTTTTACCCCTGATTGTCTGTGTATATAAGCCCTGTTCTGTTTGGTATTCCTCATGTCTCCATCGCCTCATGTTCGCCTCACCTACCCTGTCTGTATCCTGTGTGTTTGAAACCTGCTTGTTTCTGGAAGGCCATCGAGCCTCTTTTGTTTACTTATTTTCTGTTTAATAAAGCCTCAATATGGAGTCCTGCCTGGCAGCCTACTCATTCCAATTGTTTATAAACATTATCTCTATATGGATATCCATATGCTTTATATTTAAACTATATGCATAAAATTAGTTTAGAGAACAACCATTCATCCATTTTAATCACCCCTTTCAAAACCAGCTGGCCAATAAATCTACACCTCCACAGAAGTGGGATCTATCGGATTCTTTGTTTTAACTTGTCCCTTTTAGACCTCAGCCTTCTTTAAAACCCCCAGCACTCCCAAGTATAAAGTCTGCTACCCCTGCTCCATCAAGTTTTTACAAGTTCCCTTTCAGCTATTCCCTTTTTTCTAGCTGTCAGGTTAATATCCTTTCTAAGATTCTCCTTCTCTCAGATGCGCATCTCTCTGATTAACTTAAGGTATTTCCACTCAACTTCATTGCGTATTTTTTCATTCCCTCTCTCTCATTTCCAAAAGCCCTCAGCAGTATTTGCAGCTGCTCCTGCATTTCTGTTTTGTGTTGTTCTTTCTTAAGCCAAAAGCTTTTCCTTTTCTCCCTTTTTCATCTATTTTTATGATTTCCCTAATTCTCTATTATTTTCTTCTTCTGCTTTCTCCCTCTCATTTCTATCCTTCTCCTTTACCAGTTCATGTGGTTCTTCTTTTCATATCTGCTCTGAAATCCATTGTTTCTCCAAAGATGCCATTATTTTCTTCCAGTCCCTCTTTTCTTCCCCTTCTCCTCCTCCTGCATCCTCCTCTCCCACTCTTTCTGCTGAGTTATCAGTAGTTCACTCAGCTCATTCATGCTTTTTTCTATCTGTGATCTTCTTCTCCTCTAAATCTTTTCTTCTCTCCTCCTAGTCTGCCACCTTCAGTTCATATCCCTGCTGAAGCTCATTTAGAGCTTCTTTTTCATTTCCTCTTTCTCCTGCTCAAATTTCTTTTCATCTCTGTTTCTTCTTCCCTTTGTCTCTCCTCTTGATCTCTCTGTCGCTGATCTTCCACTCTTTGTCTCTCCTACTGTTTTCTGTTCTCCTCTCTCTCTCTGGTTATTTGCTCCATCCATTCTTGCATCTTCTTTTCACTCTCCTCTCTTCTTTTCTGTATTGTTCTCTTTCTAGTTGCTCCACTTCCGCCATATTTCTTCTAAGTTACAGAACCTTCTCCTTGATTTATTCCTCTATTTTCTCCCTTCTTTGTCGCGTCTCTCTTTTTATTTCGGCATATATTTTCTCATGATCTCCATTTGTGTCTCATATTTCAATTTTAATTAATAATATCTATTATTATTTATCTCCATCCATCTTTCCTGCTCCACCCTTGTTATCATCTTCCATCATTTACTTTCTTTTGTTGCTTGCTGGAACAAATCATTAGTGTTGAAGCTCCCTTCAGTCACTGCCATTAACGAGTCAATCTTCTCCATTAGTGCAGTAACCTGAGAGTGATATTCAGGATTTTTGTTTTTGAACATGTGCTATGGGTTTCCACATTCATACAAGTTTTTCAGACGGTGATCAGAGTTTATTTATTCCTCAGTGCACATCCCCACAATGTGGTCTCCTCTAGTGAACAGTACTATAGTGTACTTCCAACACCCTTCACTGAAAGTGGCATGATCCATTTCTCTGCATAAACACTGAAATCCAGATTCAATGTGAAAAAATGTGAGAATAAACTGACAGGTGATGATAGTATACAAAAAAGAAAACCAGGAGCCGCAAATCCTTTCTGACATCTGAAATGAAGATAGCACTGCATATATTGTTTTTTTACTTTTATGCTATGCATAAAAACTAGGCTAGTGTGTTGCTTGTGAAATTTTATTTATTTAAAGAAAACATTTTAAACATTTAGAACTCTTCAAATTTCGAACTACAATAAAAAAAACAATGAATACAAATAAAATACAATTAACACCTATAACGACTGACCGCATCAATTGATGTAAATTCTTCAGGCTCAGAATCCGAATCGCATCTATTGGCCTATTGGAGCAGCAGCAGCTCTGTAAGAGACATTTGGGTGTGGGGTAGGAACATGGACACACAGCATTTTAAATATTGTTGTTGTTTTATACTGTTGGGCTTGAGAGACACCATTGACCGGAATCACATTCCTTGTATGTGTCGCTCACATACTCAGCCAATAAACACGATTCTGATTCAGCCAGTGGTGCTATACGACGGGCTCTGGGTCCAAAGTGCACTGGACCCTTGCTGTGTCTGCTGGCTGCAGCGTGGATGTGTGCCGGCAGGCAGGACTAAACATTCATTCATTCATTCATTCATTCATTTACGGCATTTATCAGACACTTTTATCCAAAGCGACTTCCATTCCCTACCTACAGGGGGCAGTCTCCCTGGAGCAACTTGGGGTTAAGGGTCTTGCTCAGTATGCTGAAGGTAGGATTCGAACCCGTGATCCTACCACTGAGCTAGCTCCAACCCCTACAAACTGCAGCAGCGCCATATCAGGAAGTGCCTTGTACGAAACTGAGCACTGTGTCAAAACACGCAGCCATTACAGGTATATATAGCCAGGTAGCCACCATTCTAATATTAAATTATTTATTTTCAAAAGCCACAGTGAGCGGCAACATAAGGATGAAAGAGCCGCATGCAGCGGCGGGTTTCCAACCCATGGACTAAGGGAACGGTGCTATGCTTGCTGGAATTATGTCAGGAAGAACCATATTAATCTCTGTTGACTCCACTAATTTTAACATTAGCGTATTATCATTCCCTGAGAAAGGCATTTTATATTTAACCTGTTAGCTGCTCCCCATAACAAATGAACAGGGCTGGCAGGTCTGGGTACGTTTATGGTTGGCGGCCACTAGAGGCTGTCCTTTGTGTTTTGTTTTTTGGGGTTATTTTGGACACTTTTATTGTGAAGGCCTGGTCTTGTTTGTGTTAATTATAGGTTTCAGTTGACCTTGTGCTCAGAGCAAATGAGTTTGAGTTGCTATTGAGTTGCTCCTGAGAGAATTGTCTACGCTCTCGCTGAAGCTCCTGGTCTGAGACATGGCTGCTTATGCCAGGGGAGATTGGTCAGCCACCACGCTCCCGTGCACCATGTAACTTTAGAGGGGCCTGTAGCAGTAACATTAGAGGGGCATGTAACAGCCATCAAAGAGCCTTCAGCCCCACCAGAGGAGGGGGTCTCCCTGAGATTTTTTTAGGTGAGGTACTGGTGTCTTGAAGGGCTCCCTGGCTGGACTTTGGACCTAGGGGCTAAGGAATAGCTCCTGTGAGGGGCAGACATGGCGGGAGCTAGCCGAAGGACAAAAGCTCGGCCCTTAAGAACAGCAAGGGGCTCCCCAAGGGCTCGGGTTGGGTCCAAGTAGGGGGCTCCACTCCCGAGGAAACAGAGGGACTCCAAGTAAGGGGCCCCTGCTCCGAGGACAGCGATGGTTTCCCTGCTGAAGGGTTTTCAGGTGGGAGTTCTGGCCCCAAGAACAGTGATGGGCTCCCCGCAGAAGAACTTCCATGAGGAAGCCATGCCCAACAGGACAATGAGGGGCTCCCAGTAAAGAGTTCCACCCCCGAGAACATCAAGGGGCTATCAAGAGAGGTCTCAGGCCCTGAGAACTGTGAGGAGCTCCCTAGAAGGGGTTCCAGCCATGTGAAGGCCTGGGGTACGTTTTTGGTTGGTGGCCACTAAAGGCCGTTCTTTGTGTTTTGTTTTCTGGGTTATTTTAGGGACTTTTGTTGTGAAGCCCTGGGCACACGGTCTTGCTTGTGTAAATTATGGATTTCAGCTGACCTTGTGCTCAGAGTAAATGAGTTGCTATTGGTTTCTTTAGTTTGGCTTTTGATATTTAAGTTAGTTTGTGGTGGACCTGAGTGTCAGTCCACTGTCACCCTGGCTCTGGGTAGTGTGTTTCCTCCTTTCTTTGTTTTAAATGTCTGTTTTGGCCCATGTGCCTTTTCCTTAGAATCAGAATCAGAATCAGAATCAGAAAACTTTATTTATCCCGGAGGAAATTGTTCACATCACGACTGCACAG
>JBBPDB010000017.1:12609275-12622523 GCA_037974465.1 Brachypetersius altus | reverse complement strand
ATGGGGATATTTTAAAAATATAATAATGGGGTATCTTTAAAATATAATAATAAACGTAAACCAATGTGTACTCGCAGTTTTATTAACAGCATTTTCATAACAACGAGCCAACAACACGGGTCACATCCACAGTTTTTTTTTTCTGTTCAGCCCGCAGACCGGTACCACATGACCCACGGCCCGGTACCGGTCCACGGCATGGGGGTTGGGGGCCACTGCTGTAAACTGAATAGGCATGTATCTAAATCCATAAATACAAAGGTATGTAAGTGCATGGCTTTTGCAGATATGGACCATACAAACTAAGGAGTTTATGGTATGTTTGGAAATTTGAATAGTGTTACATACATAACCCTTTTTTCAAATACAAGATAACAAGGTACGTTGAACTTCTATGCTTGTATCTGCTTATGTGTACTTGTGGTTATGGGTGTCAGGCTGCAGGGCCAAAATGACAATTGCCACATCACTGTCACAGTGAATAGCTGGATCTTGTATCATTTGTGTATTTGACTTGAATTTGGCTCTCCATTAAAAGTAAGCTTTAGTTTCTGGGTGAAAAATGAGTGTGCGCTGTTACTGCTCATTACTGCCCTGGTGTGAAGGCTCATTTGAGATCTCCTCAAACTCTCTTCAACATAAACTAGGCTATCTGTCAAACCTCCAACTCCAAATGGTCTTTAATGGTTTCACTTCACCCCTCAGAAGCCATTCTATTCTGGCTCTGCTTCCAAGGGCTCAAATGTTAATATAAGTCTTGTTGAATAGAAAACATTTAGCTGCTTTGGCCAAGTGCACACATTTTGGAGAGGGAAAAAAAGAACAAGAAATAAGATGATAGGACTATTCAGATATTGCAACAATACTACACATTTCTGTGGCCCTCTAGGAGCAGAGGTAATACCCCTTATTAATTAACGGGTATTTTTTTCATTTAATATAATCCAAGTATCCTTTTGAACTCTAGTTGTTTTATTCAGTTATTAATCTAGAAACTGAATATGCAGCTGTGTTTAATTCAGTATATACAATGAAACTAGTAGGTTATGTAAGATACGCCTTATGGACAAAGGCATAGGGATGGTTAACCATTTCACCAACAGGAAATTGCAGTGACACTGGATTCAGATACACAGACTTTAATATGGAGATATCTTTGCAGTTTCTGTGGGAATTTGTGCCTATTCATTCTGTAGAGCATCAGTAGAGCAGGTACTGATATACAACACATTTAATATGGATTGGCAGAAACAGCACTAGAGAAAACACAGTAGTTCCTGTGGATAATCCTAGGCTTTATGCACTTGAGGGTTTAGCAAAAAAATAACATCTGCGGTAGATCAGTCAAGACACGTGTTCAGACCAAACTTTGCATCTTTGGTTTAGAACTGAGGCAGAGCTGCTAAATGATAAATACATTCACAAAAATTAAGGTGAAGGTCTACATTAAGGTGGACTTGTCTATAAAGTTTTGGGTACAGTATGACTCACTATACACAATAAACTGAACAAAATTTCCCTGCTGTGGACAGCACCAGGGCTGGAGAGGGGTGATCAGATTAAAATCAGTCACATCCTCTGAGATCAATAACATTTTCTGATTCTGTGATGTATATGTATTCATAATGAAAGATTATTAAACTGAAAGAACCTGTTGTCAAATAAGCCAACCGGCAGCATACGCCTACACATTAAGGATTTGCTGCATTTTTAACTCTGTCTCTTAAATCACACTGTGCCATCTGTATAAATGAATCTAGTTTGAGAAGGTTGAGATTAGTTTTGCGTATGTCTTTACTGAAATTTATATTGTTTGTTAGTAACATTTCCAAAGGTAAACTGAAGAAGCCAAATTTGGCTGATTGGGTGGGGTAGGTACATAAGTTTGTAATTTTTCACATTTACTAACCTAATAGTCACAGTTTACCACTGTCAGGAGGAGGCCTGAAGAGAGCTAAAGGCCAGGAAGACAGTAATTAATGTCTGAAAGTATGGTAGAGACTTTTCACTGGTGACAAAAACAAGCCTAAACATTCTCCCAGTTGTTAGAAGTGAAAATCACAAATGGAATATAAATGTTCCAGCATTAGATATTGCTGATCATGACCTGCATGGCAGCCACATGCTCACATGCTCAGTGCTTATGGACTGAGCTGAAAGCCTTACTCTAATAGTCACAGTTTACCACTGCTGAAGAAAGAGAACTGTGAAAGTGGTTAGACTCAGACGTACAGTTCAGCCGAGTTCATTCTTCCATGTTTCAGTTGGATTACGAACCAGATGAAATGGAAATAAACCTCTTAAGAGCTTTTTCACACAGGAAAGTCTGAACCATGGTCTATGTTTTTGTTACATTTGATACATTTGGTCTTTTACATCTGATATTTTAGTTCAGACAAAACTTAAAATCCTGAAGATCTGAAACAAACTAAGCTTTTAAGGGCTTCACCATTTCCAAAAAAAGATAATGAGAGATAATAGGGATAATAATGAGAACAGATGGACAGCTCAGAAACAATGTTTGCCTGTAGAAGAAACACATGTCTTATCATAATTTGTATTGTCTATACCAGAAATTCTTCAAGTTTGTCCTCACTGTAAAATTTCTGAGCCAAAACAGTTACCCCACTATGACACTATGGGCTGTGGCAGAAGAAAATGAGAACTTTTCCCTTCATACACACACACACTCAGAGAGAGAGAGAGAGAGAAAGAGAGAGAGAGAATGTGCCTGTTGAGAACATTAAAGAGGGACAGCAACTATAGAAATATGGAGTAGACTACATAATTTATCAGCACAGTGCTGCAAGTGAAGGGACACTACAGAGACAGCGACACCAGCCAGGCTAGCAGGGGGTGTAAAGTAGGTGATTTTTTTTTGTGTATGTGTGAGTGAGCAAGAGAGAGAGTGAAACAGATGGAAGTAGGTTAGATGGCGAAAAAGAATGGCAAGTACAGCCAGAGTACAAGAAAAAGGTGTGTAGAAAAGATGAGCGGGAGGAGGGAAAAAAGACAAATAGATAGGGGAACAGAAAGTCACAGCAAGAGGGAAGGAGAAGCAGGGAAGAGAGAAGGAGAGCGGGAGAAGAAAGACAAAAGTGGAGAGAGACAAAAGGAAGAAAATAAGAAAGAAAGAGGCAGAGAAAGATGAGAGAAAGAGAAAAGAGAGAGAGAGCAAAAAAGACAGAGGCAGGGAGAGAGAGGGAGAAAGAGAGAGAGTAAGCCAGCATGGCTGCAGTGGTGAGATAGAGAGTGTGGTCAGCTCAGTCTCTCTCTAATTGCCTCTCACCTGCCGCTCTCTGTATAGGTCTGGCATGAAGCGCCTCATTATCCACCTGCACCTTTGGCAGCTCTTATTACAGCTCCTCCACCTGCCTTCTGTTTGGCCCTGCGTGAATGCTGTGTGATACGGCCATAAAACCGCTTCCCCTCACCCCTCCTGCCATGTCCAGCGCACAGGTGACAGACGCTTCAGCCTCTTCTTCGTGTTTTCTTCCTCCATTGAGGATGATTCATTTGACACAACCATGTTTCAACATGTGTGAACCCCACTGGGGGTGGAAAAAGAGCACGGGCTTAAGCAGAGTAGGCTAATCCACCAATCAGACACTGCAGCCACAGACACAATATTAAGGACGGCCTCTCATGGCTCAACATCAAAACAGTGAATGCTGTTGGTTCCAGTCCCAGTTGGAGCAACAAAAATATTTATTCAATACCAGAATTTCATCACTTGTTCAAGAGCAACATTTCAAAGAACCGCCTACTTTGACAGGAAAGGGCTGTTTGATTGACACGTAAAGCAGCCAGCCACAAGGTATTGTTTTGTGTGTCATGTGAGGGCAAGCGGTTGTTGTGGCCTTCATAGTTACAATAAAGCTGGAATATAAATGTATTGCTCAAAATTAATAGATAAAATGTTCCAAACGGATACAAGTACAGAAATTAATAAGATGCATCGTACAAAAAAGGTGACAAAATGTATGCTCCACTTGAATACATACAAAATCAGTGTGACATTTTATCCATTAGGCTGAATCAGGAGCTCTTCTACTGTCAGCCAGAGGTTCAAATTCCTCTTTCCTTTAAAATGGTCAGGGATGAAGAAGTATTTATGTTTAGTTTCACAGTATAAATATGCTGTCTTTCTGTTCTAGTATGGTCGATTCTCCAAAACAGTATATTGAGCTGCATCTGTTCATGTTTGGTTTCTGTTTATTATAAAAGAAAGACAAACAATGGAATTTGTGCCTCCTGCTCAAATGGGCACAGCCCAGACATGACACGCTGGAAGAAGGCAAAGAAGCCACATAAGAGCCACATCAATAATTTTTCTTTGTAATAAAAGATGTTTTTCCTGAATAAAGTGTTCAGCACTTTTCTGTATTGGATTTCTGAATAATTCCATATTGATTTGACATAGATTACAGTGTAGACAATTCTGGATCTGTCAACCCTGTGAGCTGTTAAGATGCACTATTGAATCACTGAAAAAAATAAATTCAATTAAATGAATTCATGAAGGAAAATAGTTATCAAATGTCTAAAGAGCCCTAGTTAATTTAATCAATTAGTGACATCCATGACAAAATTGTGGAGAAAGAAAATGCAGCACCAGTAGCAAAACCAAAATGTACAGTGCCGTTTTAACAAGGAAACAAACAACGAACACTCAAAGCAAATCACAGCTAAGGAATGAGCATGACAGTGTGAAAAGCACATCAATGAGTCAAGTCAAACTTCAGTGCCATCAGGAAACGTGTCATCCACTTCAAACTATCAACGTCTCATCACAAAGTTTTAAAAAATCCCAAAATAAGCCTAACATTGAATACAATGCAAAATTATGACAATCCTAGATTTCTTAACAGACGCTATTTTTTTGAGAACTGAGCACGCCCCCCTCCCTCATATGGAACGCGACTTTGGAGAACGCATAAGTATGCAGGGTGAAGAATATTCTCTCACAGACAGCAGAGCACAAGTTCCTGATAATGGCTGTACTTGTGACTGTGATTATGTTGATGATGGTTGTACTTTGGACAACTCATCACAAACATCCCGGCAAGTTTTACGCCTCCCAAAAATGGCATCTCAATTGCTGTTAAGAGCCTGTCTTTTCGACTGGCGAATGATTCCATTCTCTGTAACCTTTTGTGGAATGCAAGTGAGATCGATGAAATTGCAATGGTGTTGTGACTACCATAGTGCTCTCACCACATTGATTGGAGAGTGTCTATGTTTGCAATCAATAGCTTGTTGTCGCAAGTTGAAACCAAAGTAAGTGAAATACATCAGTGAAAGGCCAGTGCATCTCAACTGAGCAGGGCCATTTACAGAGTGATTACCGGCCTTGTGAAATCCTATCTGGAGAGGTACGGGATAACAAGGTGGAGAGAAATTGCAGCTGTGAACACCCACCATCCCCCCGCCCACTTCCCCCCACTCCATAGCCGACACCATCCTTCGCTGAGGCCCTTAACAGAGAAGTACTTGTGAAGTAGATGATTAGAAGAAGGTTGTAAGACACCTGATCTGCCTTGTGAAACTTTCAACATGCAGGCAGATTCACCTCATGGAGGTGTGGGGAACCGATCTTATCTTCGGAAGGTCTGCACACATGCAATTGTCAGCGTTTACAGAGAGATCTTATTTGAGCTCACCTCGCAGTGACCTTCTCTTCTCTCACATCAGATTGTTGACCTGGGTCAGGATACCAATGTGAAGGCGATTGAACTTGTGGCACAATGAAATGAAAGTTGTACCACTGGCTTAAAAAAAAGCCTACCTTCCCCTTCAGCAATATGTAGTGGGATTCTCATGTTTGTCTCACAGAACAAGTCTTCACTTCAGCTGAAAGTTCATAGATGATATATTCACTTCCATGCCTGCAATCTGAAATATTCATCTGTTTTTGGAAGACTCGGGTTGGCAGACTGCATGAAAATTCCTCCAGAGAACACAGCTCTATACCTTGAATCTTGTTTTCAGGTGGTGGATTTCTGTCACAAAGACACTATCGAGGCAAACAGAAAAACCTTTTCAGCACTATTAAACGGAATTTGCTGTTTGAGAGCTACAATGCCTCAGCCAGATCCCAAAAAATTCAGATTTTTTGACCACAGTATCAAAAAAGTTATCAAACCTCCCTGCCGGTGTGAACTGAGAGAAATCAAGAGATGTCCGTACAGTGTGTTCCACCTAGAAACCATTAAGACTGTCTGAATTAGCAGATTTATAATGAGTTCTCAAATGACCTGAAGAATTAAACTGTTGTTTTTCTCAGGAAGGTCATTCAAATCCTTCCAGCAAAACTTTATCATAATTAGGCATCAGCTGCAAGGTCTCAAGTGAACCTTGACTACACTGAGATACATGAGGTACAATGTATTACACACATTAGATTCTTTCTCTATTATTACGCATCCAACTACAGATAAATGCATGGCTTTGCAGTACTTTAATGAAACCACCCTTTGGATGAATTCTGCTGGAGCCAAGAAAAAAAAAACATGTGCTCCATGAGACAGGTTAAGCAACTGGAGCAGTTCCAGTCATTGATCAAGTCAATTAAACTTTGATAAATCTGTCCCTCTGCAACCCCCACTAAAGGCACAACAGCTCACTTGTGTAAACGAACACTTGTGCCCACCTGCTTTCGTTATCTCTGCTGTCTCTGGTCCAGTCCATCAATCTTCAGACACTGATTTTGCTCAGAACTTTATTAATTTACCACTCTTCTACACTATCCAAACAGTTCACAGTATGACCCAAAGTGCTCAGAGAGATCAACTTTGACAGTTTATTTTAACAACCCAGGGACACAGTTTGACAGACACCACAAGCATTTTCACTTGTCCTGCATTGAGATCTATCATAAATTTCTGCGAACTTCTCTTTCAAAAAGTGTGGAACTTTTTGAAAGAGAATAGGACAGAAAGATTGAAAATGATTAAGTGGTGAAGTCTAACTTGATCAAAAAAAGTATTTGAGTTTCAGAGAAAGGTACTAAATTCTAACCTTATAAACCAATTAATTGCAGAGAGGACAGCCATTCACGAATGACGTTTCCAGGTAATTCCACTTTGCTGTCTTGGTTGCTGTTGTCAAGAGCTCCAGGGTCTCACACATAATAATGTCCACTTTTAAATTGACTTGGTGTACATCTGGAGTCTCTCAGTTAATTCAGTGTCCTGCTGTATTATCTCATTCTTGAGTTAAAAATATTTAAAAAAGCAACATTTAGCTATTCTACCCCATGAAGTGCAGCTCAACACACAACAAACATACTCAGCACATGGAAGCCCTAAAAATGAACATACACTGATTTTTTGCTAACAAGTGGCACAACAGTTTAAGTGTAATGTTTGTGTGTGTGTGTGTGTCTATCTATTTATTTTAGCCATGATGTTAAAACCACCTGCCTAATATTGTGCGGGTCCCCCTTGTGTCACCATGTCAAGGCTTGAACTCCAGAAGACTGTGAGGGTGTTTTGCAGTCTCTGGCAATATTGAATTAGCAGCAGTTCCTTTAAGTGTTGTAAGTTGTGAGACGAGGACTCGATGGATAATTCCAGTTTGTCTGGCATACTCTACAGATGCTCAGCCACACTGAGATTTGGGGAATTGGAGGCCAAGTAAACAACAACTGTTTGTCCCCTTCCTTAGGCCTCAAGATTTCCAAGCAAAACATTACCCAGATAATCACATTGCTTTCCCATCGTGAATCTTGGTGCCATCTGTTCTACAGGTAAACAATGTGCGCACACACCCAGCCATCAACATGATTTAAAGGAAAACAGACCACCTTCTTCTCCTGTGCCATGACCCAGTTCTGATACTCATTGTAGGTGCTTTTAGTAATAAAACTGTCAGCATGGGTACTCCGACCAGTCTGTGACAACACAGCACCATTTGAAGCTGTGATGTGTTGTATGTTCAGGTACCTTTCTATCACTGCCAACAATAACGTTTTCAGCTAGTTGTGCTACAGTAGTTCAGTAGTAGAGACCAGACTTGCTCCCAGTGCATGTTAATGAGTCTAGAACACCCATGATCCTGTCACCACTTACACTTTTTTATATCACTCCGGCACAGTCTTCTAGCCATCTCGATTGTTTAAAAAAGATCAGAGTTGCCCCTATCAACATCAAGAACTGATTGGTCACTTGCTGCCTTTTATTTCCCACCCTTTGACAGGTGCCATTATAATGAGATAATCGTTTTTTTTTTTTCATTTGAGCTGGCAAACATGAAAAGTAGATAGTATCTTAAAAGTAGCTGGGAAACTGTGAAAGAAGCATTAAGCACCCATCACATGCTCAGCATTTGTGGAATTTCTTCTGGCATCCCATATGGCTCTTTATGCAGGTAACAGAAAGTTGAAAGTTATATTTACAGAAATAACACAGCACTACCTTTTACTTATTATCCATTTTACTTATTAGCATCAGCTACAAGGAAAAATTCTTCTAGCAAGATATTCGTTTTTATGCCACAATATAATTGCATTCTGAGCTCACAAATACGAATCATGGTATTTAGAAAAGTGTTTCTAACCTTAGCAAATAAACCTATATCCTCAAATTCTGCAGCAAAATTCTCAGGAGTAGACATATAAATCATCCTCCTAACTTGTCAGCTGAAAAGTAGCCAAATAACAGTCCAATATAGGTGATACAATTCTCAGTCATGAACCGAAACTTTCTGTCTATTCATAAATTTTTCAGAGTTATGGTACTCCAGAAGGTCTTAAATAAAATGGATCAGCAGCTATCATGATGTACATTAGTAGAGAATGGCTCCACTTTTGGCAGCGTACAAAAGATGGATGTGTGCTGTAAGTAGTCCTTCAGAAGACCTATTGTTCTCTGTAGATTCAATTGCTCAGTACTCCTTCGGTGGTTCAATTATTTTAAAACTTTTTTTTTCACTCAGCTCCAGTAAGCCTGCAAAAGGGAGAAAAACCCAACACACTAATAGGCTCCCACTGAGGGTACAATACACAATTATTCTTCCCATGGGTGCCAAGTAGCGAACTTTATCTATGGCAGCTAGCTATAAGGGCAGTCTAGTGTTAGATATGTTAATATTGGCTAATATTAGAAATAAGAACGCCATAATAATTTTACCATAGAAGCTCAAACATTAAACAGTATCGCAGATAGCGCAGTATTTCCTTTCTTCTAATATTTCATTTCTTCTGTTTCTTGATAGACACACAGAAAGCCGTTTGTAAAGCGTGCATTGCCGAAATTTCAACGTTGGGATTAATTTATCATATAAAATCAAAACATCCCGATCATCATGCAGAGAAGCACAGAAGAGGTAAGACCCTTCGAGCACACCCACTCCATATGTGTTTATGAAAAGGCAAGACAGTTTTCCAGTGATTACAATTAATAAATGGACTGCCAGTCTTTGTTTTAATACACAATTTTGTTATTGGCCTACAGAGAATCTTTCAAAAGATTTTAAAGCACTTTATGCTTTATGCACTTTGTTCAGAGTTTTAAAAATGCATGTGAAATCACTTGTTTTTTGAAAGAAGATATTTAATTGTATAATATATAATCTTGCTTTTAGACTATTCCTGAGTAAGTAAAATATTTTATTTAAAATTGTATTTTATTCTGTGCATTGTTTGAATGCTAAATAAATATTTTCATAGTTTTGTAGCTTAATTTTTTTAACATAATTATTTTTTTAATATTAATTTATGCAACTGCATGACTTTAGTAAGGTGAGGACATACAGTCCCAGCCATAGCGGCAATATTAGCAAAAAATTGGTGTCATAATTTCTTTCGTGTTTTGGGTTCGGTTTTCGGCCAAGTGTTTCCTCATTTTCGGTTTCAGACAAAAAATATGCATCCCTAATTATCACTGATTGTCACTGATTGTGTTTTTGAAATTTCCCTTCCTATTATACTTAGTCATTTCATATAATTTAATCTGCGATTTGACTGACATGTTGAATTTCTTTAAACTGATTTCTTTAAATCTATATATGAAATTGAACATATAAGCACCCTATATGGACAAAAGTATGTTTATTTTCAGGTTTTTGGCCAGGCCCCTATACTTCCAAAGAAGGGTAATCTTAATGCTTCAGAATACGGAGACAATTTATACAACACCACGTTTTGGAAAAAAGCATTTCAATTCCAGCACGACTGTGCCACAGTGCACAAAGCAAGCTCCATAAAGACATGGATGGATGAGTTCAGTGTAGAAAAACCTGACTGGCCTGCACAGTGCCCTGACCTCAACCCCGTCTAACACCTTTGGGATGAAATGAAAAGGAGATTGAGAGCCAGACTGTATTGTTTAACATCAGCCCCTGAACTCATAAATGCTTTGCAGAATGAATGGACACTAATTCCTACAGAAACTCCAAAATCTTGTGGAAAGCCTTCCAAGAAGAGTTGAAGCTGTTATAGCTGTAAAGTGGTGATCCACTCCATTTTAAAGTCTATGTATATGAATGCAATGTTGTTAGTGTCAGGTCAGGTGTCCTAATACTTCTGTCCATATAGTGTACCATACGTGGCTTTTTCTCCAACAATCCTTAGAATTCTTTCAAAAACCAGACTTGTGGGTGGGACACCCACATGGACTGACTGCATATAGTGGTGGCTGTCTATATGTCAGACTCCACCTCTGGCATGACCAGCAATCTAATGAACTAACACAGTTTGATTTGTCTGCCTGCTCATCTATCAGTTTAAATATGGCTTCATTATGGGTAGCTCTGGTCCTGACAGCTGGTATTATTTATGTTACAGCACTAGCTCTGCTGGCCAGTGCAATGTCAAGCTCATGTCTCTACTGATCTCTGCCATGGCTAAGTGACTCAGGCCACAAGTGCCATTCCAGAGAATGGACAACTGAGCTTCTACTCAGATTAAAGAGTAGAAGGATCTGTTGGGGGATGCAAGTGAATTTTCATCATCCAGAGGGAATGCTAATGTAATGCTAATGTAACCTCAATCTGAGTGCAAATCCAGAAGCTAGAAGCATTCTTTACTATTATACCCTGACGCTGGGATTGGATGGACTCATGGTGAATGTCAGAGAGTACATGCTCAACTGTGACCAATGTGTTATTTTAATTCAATTCAATTTTATTTATATAGCACTTTTTACACGTTGTCACAAAGCAGCTTTATATAGTCCAGGTCCGAGCCCCTAGTGAGTAAGCCAGAGGCGACAGAGGCAAGGAAAACTCCCTCAGCAGGAGGAAGAAACCTCGGGACTCAAAAGGGGAACCCGTCCTCCTCGGGTCGACCCAGAGAAAGGAACGAGAATAGAGAATAAATACAGGAGAGAGCCTCAGTGAATGTGGTTATAGGCAGATAGGCCCTCAGATGGCTAACAGAGTTGGTTTGATTAAGTACTGATGTTTAGAGAGCTGGAGAGCTTTGCACCCCTATAGCCGACACATGGCACTGGGTATGGATATACGCAATAGTCAGCAATAGGTGCACCATAAAGTATTAAATCCTCTCATCAGAAGGAGTGTCTGGATATTTTTGGACTTACAGTGTCTTTATTGCTTTTTTTCAGCAGAAACTTGGGGCTACCTGTGTCATCTGAGATAACCAGGGCTGGATTGTCGATCCCCACTTTTGGGTTGAATGTGAACTTTCTAAGAACATCAAAAAAGACAAATGTGTAAAAAAAAGAAAGAAAAAAAAAGAAAAAAGGCATTACAAGTTATAATGATAATAGTCACAAACAATAGTGACAACTTTTTAATTCCCAATGGAATGTGCAGTTTATTAACCATAGCTTATATTAATGGATCTGCAGGAAAGAAAAAAAAAACATGCTCTATGCTGTAAATGTCAACTGGCATTTCACTTAGTCACCCTGAAACTTTTAAAAGACCCTTACTGTGCTGATTCTGCTGCTTCCCCCGGCCCTGCAAATATAAACAAATATTGTACTGCATTTATATTGCGTAACACGCTTTCATCAGCATTCTTTTCTCTTTCACTTTACAGTTCAATGCTGCCCTCGAGGGGTGGCTGAGGTTTAACATTAACTTGGAAACCGGCTAGAATGCACTTAATAATGTGCTAAAATCTCAAATATATAATGAAAGAAAGATTGAAGAAATATGATGAATATTTTGGCCTGAAATGTTGAGGACTATTCATAGCACAGTACACGGAACATGCCAGTGCATGCCATTTTAATGTGCTTTCTTTTCTTATAACCACAGGGCAAGGTCTGGCTCTTGTGGTCTGTGAAGCAGTTACAGCCTGAGCTATAAGCTGACAGCTCCGATCATTATCACAGGGCTGATTACTTCACTGTGGTGGGGAGGCATCGAGCTGGCAGTTATCTGAGATAGACAGATGCCTACAGTCCAGCAACAACAGAAAGGAAAAATGCTCTCAATTGCCAGATTGCTGATGCACTTATAACTTAAAAGAAAAAAACATAAGAAACAATAAAAACAACATGGTCTTCTTTAAAAGGTTTTTACTGGTATTTGAATGTTAACCATGGAGATTTTCCATCCCACATTCACCGCATGTCTGTTATTACACGACACAGGCTTACTGAACAGCGAACACATGTGTTCTACGTAATGAGAGCAAACAGTGGCCAGACCAAAATAAGCACATTTATAGTAAATATACAGTTCACACAATCCCCATTTGTCAGTAATTTGATTACAAAAGTACTAGATGATATGAGTTAGAACATTTATGAAAATAATTCAGTTACAAGATCAGCAAAATGAGACCAGATCAGACTCTCTTTAGCTGCGGTTACCTGTGGTGTATCTCATGGTGCTGCTCGCCTGAGTCCTGGCTGGCTGAGTGGACAGGAGGGTTCAAGGTGCACATCATAGCACAAGAAGTGTTCAGTCGGCAGGACTCCTCCTTACTCCTCCACTCACTCGAGTTTAATGGTTAAGCATAAGTTTATGAGGCAATATCCCAGACAACAGACCCAGCTGCTTTTATTACATAACATAACCCTCATATTCTAACTGAGGGTCAATTGTGAAGAACCAAAGTGGAATACAGGGGGGTGGTAACCTAGTGGGTAGGATACTTGCCTCTGGACCAAAATATCATGGGTTCAGATCCTACCTTCAGCACACCACTACTGGGTTCCTGAGCACGACCCTTAACCCCAAGTTTACATTTACAGCATTTATCAGACACTTTTATCCAAAGCGACTTCCATTCCCTAACTGCAGGGGGCAGTCTCTCCCTGGAGCAACTTG
>JBBPDB010000017.1:12588024-12604962 GCA_037974465.1 Brachypetersius altus | reverse complement strand
AAGGAGGGTGCTTCTATGGAAATGTTCCTCTTAAAACAAAGACATAAATGGCCACATACATATACAATGAATACAACACTGCTACTGCACCTCTGGAGGGAAAAAAACTATGATAATTTTATGAGTCTGTAGATGTAAGACATAGCTCAGACTACAGACTCTCAGCAGAAACAGATACAAAAGGTCACAGAATAGCTGAATAATAATCACATCCATATTTTATGGTGACTGGGGATAATAATACAATTTGGGACTTATTTGCCAAATTGTATTATTTATTACAGTTAAAAATTCCCTCCTCAGAGATGAGGGCTTGCACTGATGTGATTTTGTGCTGATGAATTGAGTGGCCTTGTCATTTGGCCAGTACAAATGGGGGAGAGGCTGAGAATAGAGAGGTCTTTCATCTCGCCTGATAAGAATGTCCTGATTACATCTAAATGTAGAGCAACGTTTCCCGCATGATCAATCAACGCCACGTGTGCAAAGCCTTCACAGAAATTAGCTCCAAAATGGCCTCCGCTCAATTTAATTTCCTGTGACAGTGTGTGTTAGCGCCTACACCTTGGCCAATTAAAATGGCAAAAAAAGATTACAAGCTGTGTGGATGCTGCGCTGGGTTCATAGAACAAGCTAACAGTTTCACCATATGCATGCTTCTCCTCGTGCTCTCCCGGAGATGGCCCTTTTGCATTGGTGGCTGTTGAAGTGTCTTTTTAAGACCCACATTGCTAGACATTTGTTCCACTCTGGTGAATCTCATTCATTTCAGCAGGAGGCCTTCTGCTCCAAGTCTCCTGAGGGGCTGTCCCCCTGAAAAGCTGTGAAATTCCTCTCTCTCTCTCTCTCTCTCTCTCTTACTCTCTCTCTCTCTCTCCTTTCCTTACAACTCCACCGAAGAATCTGGGGCACTTGAGCTGCAACTGAACTAAGTGCAGAAGATCCAGTTTACAAAAGAGGGCAGGATGTCAGTGTCAGGGACCTGTTTGATCTTGCTGGGCTCCCTCCCTGTTTTCTTGTGGGAAGGTGATGGATTCACTACAGCTGATTAAAACCGAACCCTCTCCGGTGAGAGCGCGGCGTAATCTGTGTGATAAATCATATTACTGCTGGTTGGCTTAATTGATGATGATTTTCTTGTTCTAGATGGGAATCCCATAGGGTTGGGTAATTAGCATCCACATCTGTTTAGCATTGTCATTCCACTGGGCATGAATCAAAATCAGTTTCTTCTGCCTGTGTTACAAAGTCTTCCATCTCAAGGCCCATATTTCAGCCATGTGAATGAATGCTAGCTGTGTATATTAATATAAGGATTCATATATTACACTGCCATTTGGGCCAAAATGCAAACAGAATAAAACAGAAATAAGAGTCAGTGATGATCATTTGAAAGAAAAATACACAAAACAGAAATAAAAGTTAGCAAAACAAAAAGTGCCACATTAACGTTCTTTTGAAGATTTTTTAAAGCAGTGCTGCAACCAAATATAAAATTCGTCCACTTTCTCCCTTCCCTAATAGTCGATCAGCAAAAACATGCTTGGTGTTATGAGAGGTTCTATAACCGATGCTATTGGTACATATTAGTACAATTTTATCCAGTGCAAAACCAAAAATAGCTAATAGACTGCATTTGGGATAAAATCAGAAACTGCATAAATATCCATCCACTCACTTCAAGCAAGATTGGTTCTATCAAGAATAAAGAATCATTTCAGCCATCCGAGATAGAAGTTTATTCAAAGTAGTCAGTTAGAGCGATGGACGTAGAGCGATGAAGTGACCCTTCTTGGCGCACCAGGGAGATAAGGTGAAGGCTAAGTGACCCACTGGTACCTCTTCCTTTTTACTGTAATTGCTCCATATAAGGCTCACCCTGATGTGAAAATATAAAAGGTCCCGGTATATTCTCTTTCTATTTGGGGGGTTTCTAAATATACACTGGGGTTTGGAATCAATCATTTTATTTATGATTTTAAAATCTGCAGTATGAAACCATTCTAACATGCTGGTTCCATTTAACTGCACAGCTTTCCTCTTACTTAATAGTGGGCTGGCTAACAGAGTTGAAAAAGCTGCATCACACTGAGAATTCAATTATAATAAAATTAACTTCCAAATGCCTTGTATTTGGAGACTGATGATTAAATGTCAAAGTAGATCATTTGACTGGATATAAGAAAATAAGAAGTAAGTAAAAATAAGTAAAACAGCTTACAAAGATTTAAAATTGACAAAGGTTACTCTCTTTTAGGAAAAATATATTAAAACAGCCTTTTCTTCTGCTGCTTGTGAAAATGTCAACCCGTACTGAACACTGCATCAGGTTTCCACACACTTCAGAATGGAACGCTTGATGTTCTTTGTGCTTGTGTTTATGCATGTGTCTGGCAAATAAAAGGCTTGGTCAGGAGTGACATGCTTGTAAATGACACCCTGGAACTGCCAAGAGAACCTGATAGGAAGGGATTCTGACACACACACACACACACACACACACACTCTCACACACACAAGAGCAGTGGTGTCAGTTTAATCATTTCCTTTATGACCGTGAAGTGTGGGGTCCACTTACAAGTCTTGGCTTTAGAAAAGCCCACAAACATCCAACTGAAACCCAGCATGCTCACGTCTATAAAATTGTTTTAAATGTGTACTGAAATACCACCAACAATGCTTTTTGGATGCATTTACAAAACAGTGGCCTTTATGTAAATCATTATAAAACTCTGTAGATCCAAGGGTAAAGGAAATATCACCCTCACTCAGCTGAACCTTTAGCACAGCTCTACACTATTGCTTACTAACACACTGCTGCATACCTACACACATTAACGTCTTACTAACAAAATCTGTCCACATTCTCTGGACCAGCACAGACCAGCACGCCTAGAGAGAGAGATAAAGAGAGTGACGAAGAGAAAAAAAGAAAGAAAGAAAGAAAGAGAGAGTGTGAGGGAGAGAGAGAGAGAGAGAGAGAGAGAAAGAAATACAGGAGAGTATGTGTGTGTGTGTGAGAGAGAGAGAGAGAGAATATGAGGTGGGTGAGCGTAGGTGGAAGGAAACATTATGCCTGCAGGAAACGGCGGTAAATGCGATAGACAGAGGCTGTTATTATCTCAATAATCAATGGCTGGAGTCTAACAGGTGACGGTAATGGCTGTTCTCTCAGCACAGCTTAGATCTGCCCTCTTGGCCAATTACTGCTCTCCTCGTCTGGCCTCTCTGGGCACATGCGCTTATCGCAGAATGATCGGCTTGTTATTTCACAGCGCACACAGAAACCCCAGTCGGGTATTACTGAACCCTTCACAAAGTCTTTCACACTTCCGGTGCTTTTGCAGAGGGCCATGAGTGAATTCGGGTGCTGCAGTAAATGAGCAAATCCGAGGTGTGAGGGCCATGGTGCTGTTGATGCTATCTAGTAATGGGGATGGTGTCACAGTGTGAAAATAAACAACACAGACATTTGTATATACAGTATCTACAGTGGTAGGTACGTGTGTGTGAGTGTGTGTGTGTGTGTGTGTGTGTGATTAGTTTATTATTTAAAACACATTTTAACTAATTATAAATGTATTTCTTATGTGCTTGTGATCTCAATTATTCATTGTTAGGCACTGTTCTTAAGGAGTGCTATAAAATGTATTATTATTATCATTATTATTATTATTTTACATAAGCTGGTACATATACCAAAAGCATTTATAACTTCTGCAGCTCACTGGTCTAAGTGCATTACTAAGATGCACCCTGCACTTGCCTAAACTACCTAGCAGGCACCCCATTTACCCCACCACCCCCCCAAACCTCGTCTGTCTCCTCTTTCTTTCTCTCTCTCTCTCTCTCTCTCTCAACACCACTTTAATGGTTGTTCTGAACTGTGACCGGGGTGGTCTCTTGATTTCACAGCTCTGTCAGGGTCTGTTACTGCATTTCTAATAATTGTCTAGCTTGCCTCTGCCCCTGCTCCATATTTCAGCAGCGGAGCGACAGCTCGCCACAGCCAACACCAATTAAATGAAAGGAGAGGGAGCTGAACTGGAGCCAGGCTTTGGATCAGCCTGCCTGCAACTCTCTTACACACCAACCTGTCCAGTCACAGTCACTTTAGCATCAGGAACAATTCAAGCAATGGTGCTGTCCACTGGACAAACAAAAGCTGGCTATGCCAATAGGTAATCACAGAAAAAAAATACTGGTATTATTTATATATATATGATCATAACTGTTCCATTATATATACATTTTGTCACAGAGACCGCTCTTTAATACATAGGTTTGATTGGGTGTTTTTGTGCTAATTTGGCAAAGGCCCAGCCAGATAGTTACCCATGATTAGCAATGGTGTATTTTTAAAACATGTAGCTGAGCCACAAGGTTTTAACAGTAAGATTAAGTTAACTATAAAACAACTTAAACGTTTACGCTTATAGACAGTAGTTCATCCAGGGCACATCTAAACAGGACCAATTCTTCTGTCCACACACACACACATATATATATATGGAGACAGAGGAAGAGAGAGTGAGAGAGAGAGAGAATAAATAAGAATAAGGAATGCTGTTCATGTTGTGGCGGACTTAGTCTTATACCACTGTGCAAAACCGTGGAGAAAATGATTTGTAAAGTCATTTATCTGGACATTCATGATAAACGGACCAGTAGAAACAGTTCAAAGGACTAAGTAAAATTGTATTCCTTTAAATTACATTGAAATTGAAGAAGTTCTTTATTGCTTCTCCTGTAAGGTAAGTTTTGTTATGACAGTGATGTCGTTTTATCTGTTGTTTCATTGTGAAATAAATATATTATTTTATTATGTTATTTAGAGGCCAAATTTCCATACTTATTAATCAGCCTGAAGAAGATCAGAGAATCTGCAAGTTAAATGAAACAAATTGTGTCGCAAAAATAGCTACATACCTGAAAATGTATTGTAAGTTTGAAGGACAATTAATAGAACTGCAGCTGTTATAAAGCTGTCTGGAAGTGGATGCATGTTTATTTTTGCCCCCAGGCACAGTGAGGAGGATGGTTAGAAAAAGAAAAAAATCCTGGTGGAACACTGACTATAACTGGGTTCTATGGTGATATGAGACCAAAAGCTTTTTGGTAACAAACACCCAAGACTAGTTTGGCATTTTAAGACTTTTTCTGCACTGTTAAATATGATAGTGGATCTGTGACGTTTTGGGGCTGTTTTCCACCAAAGACGCTTTGAAACATATTAGGGTATATGGCATCATTTACTACATCAAAAATCTGTCTCTCCAACAGCTAAAACTGGGTCAAAAAAACTTGGGAAAAAAACCTAGACTATGATATGAAATCTCCGGATACTTCCTGGGAGCCACAATGCCATACATGTTAAGAGAAGGGTCTTTAGAGAAGAACCAGCCCCACAGCATCACAGATCCTCCACCATACTTAACACTAAGTATTAGGGGCTTTTCCCGGTAGGAATTTTCAATTCATACACCTATTGGAAATACCAATTTAAGTCTGGTGAACAGCTTTTTCTCCTGATGAAAAGCTGAGAAAGGGTTCTTATTGCCATACATTCCAGTTTGTTGGCCTGAAGGTGACATCTTTGATACTTTTTAAGACATGGCGAAACCTAAAACACGACCACCCTCCTCACTATGGCTGCTGGTAGAGTAGCCTTGCATCCTGTCCCTGATAGTTTTGAATTTCTTACATTCTATCTCATTAACTATGATAAGTGGTTTTGTTTTAAAAAGGATATCCTTCAGTAATTTTTGTTTTGTTCACAGACTAGATGCACAGAGTAATACTGCCTATAATTGTGACACATGTGTGCGCACATATATGTGATGATGGCTCATATGAGGCACCCTTCAGCCTGTGTCATTTGTCCTTGCTTTACTAAACCTCTACTCCACGACACTCCAGGGAAACAGTTCATCAATACCAATGCACTTGTCTGTGATATGCAGTGTATATTCGATTTATTAGCTTCTGCAGCTTCACTCTGGAGGGCTCCAGGAGGCATTCGTGTTTGCTTCTCAATATTGCATTTGTACTGATTTCACTGCCAGCAGATTTGGCCGCATCATTTCACATCTGACTTTGTCTCATTTACTTCAGTCAGTGTTTTATCCTGCTTCTGAGCCATGCATGACAATCCTGTCTCAGACATGTGGAGTGTGGGTTTTACTCTATTGGGAATTTTCATTGGTATATTGAATGCTTACAGTTTTAAAAGGGGAATCACTTAGGATTTGGGTTTAAATTTGTGGATGAAGTTTATGACATCTATATGTTTTTGGAGGCTGTCAACAAATAACTATAACTATATTTTTGCTCTCTTGCTGACCTACAAACATCACCATGAACATGGTTTAAAATAAATAGAACTGGATAGGAATGGGGAGGATTTTCTGTAAATTCAATCAGTTTGTCTATTCCATGTTAAACATGCTGTGACATACACAAATCACTCGCAACATTAAAACCACTAGCAGGTGAAGAGTATTCTAAGCAAGACAAATGGGATCTGAGAGGTCTTGACAAGGGTTCTGAGCACCTCCAAAATAGCAGGCCTTGTGGGCCATTTCCAGTAGTTAGTACCTACCAAACGTGGCCCAAGGAAGGCAACAGGGCCATGAGCTCCCAAGGTTCTTTGATGCATGTAGGAAGTGAAGTCAATCCTGTCTGGTCTGGTCCAACAAAACATCAACTATAGCACAATTTGTTGAAAAAGCTGCTGGCTATCATAGAAAGGAATACACAGTGTGTTGCAGATTGCTGTTTAAGGACCTTTGGAAACAGATCAGACAGTGTGCACATGCTGACCTCTGTCTCCCACTGAAAGCATCTTTAATAGACACATGTGCATCAGAACTGGACCATGGAGCAATGGAAGAAGCAGGGAACAGACGGCACAAGGATGCATTTTGAGAAAAAGACGATGTGATGCTCTGCACAACATTCTACTGGGACACTTTGGGTCCTGGCACTCATGAGGATGTTACTATGACATTTACCGTATACCTAAACATTTTTGCAGCCCAAGTACACCCCTTCATGGTGATGCTATTTCCTAATGGCAGTGGCTTCTTTCTGCAGGACAATGTGCCACACTGAAAAAAAAATGTTGGTTTGAAGAACATGTGAGTGATTGTGATATGAGTGATTATTTATTGGATGTGCTGGACAAACTGGTCCAATCTATTTAGACCTCATATTGCAACTTACAGGGCTTATAGGATATCCTGTTAGTGTCAGATGTCAGATACCATCGCACAGCTACAGAGGTCTTGAGGATTCCATGTGTTCATGAACAGTGGAGGCACAATGAGGACCTAGATAACATTAGGCAGGTTTGGCTGAGTGGTTGATTGATTATTTACACTTAAAGTCAAATACAGCCAGCCATGAGGAAGTCCGTATATGGCAGTGTTTAAGGCAGAAACAGTTCAATTGTCTTCACAAGAAGCCAGTACTTATGTTAATTATATTACTTAGTGCTAAGCTAGCAGTGGTGAGATATCAGCTGTACACAGACATCTGGAGCTTATAAACTCTTGTTCTTGTAGTTGCTAAAAAGTGCAGTCGCTGCTGTGAAATACGATGTGATTGTTCTGTTAGTTTGCTTAAGCTGCATAAATCAACATTTAAACATTTAAATGCAACATTTTTAGACATTTGCATATTTTCATTGCTGTAGCTGAGGAGAGGATCTCAGATGTGCTGAGTGTGTGAGCTCCCATCCATTGAAACATACAGACATATTAAAAACGGATGCACATTGTTATAGAATGCCTCTTTTTAATGCCTGTTTTATTCTGATTTTATTCTCTGTCTTTAGTTTTTCTTCACCTCATTTTAAACTGCTAACAATACTACGGCTTCAGGGACAATTTAATTGATGCTCATGATAGGCTGCCAAGGTAAAGGTGGAACGACTTGCCAATCATTGTAAAAATTTCACAGCCGAAAAATTCCACCGTCATTTACCCACATTCTAAAAGACAGAAGGTTAGAAACAGCCAAGTACAATTCAAGGAACCTCATTTCAGGTTTTATACAACATGACCGGCAATTGCGGACACAATTAGAATGAATCACAATTACCCTCAAATTAGAATGTAACACATAAATGAATCAGACACATTTCTCACAGTTGATAGCACAAGTAATTGTTACAGCATTTATTTTTTCTATATTTATATCACAGAAAATCTGTTTGATTTAATAAATATTGATATGGTTTCCATCTACTCCCTAGTGCATACATTCAATTTATAATAATTACAGTTCATTGAAAAACTTTATTGAATTCACTGTTTTTGTAATGTCATGAAAATTAGTATCAGAATCAGAATCAGAAACCTTTAATGATCCTAATTGCTTAAACATAAATCCAAACATTAAGCTTACACGGCTCATTCACACTGCAGGAATGGTCCATTGTTGTTTGAATGAGGCACAGTACAGGGCAGCCAATCAGAACAAGGCTTATATACATACATAAGTCACAGCCAGAATAAAAAAATAGTCTGTTTAATGCTAAGGGATAAAAAGAGGATGGGAAACAGCCTTGTACAAATGAACTTCGTTGGGGCATAAACATGCTAGAACATCGCTAATGAACTTCTCAGAAAAATAAATAAATTAAATGCTAGAAAAATGTAGGCTACACACCATGTAAACATTTCTACATTTCTGGAAGCCTGTGGAATATGCTAAAAGGGGCAGTGTTTGCACAGCTGAGCATGAAGAACATATTAATGCTTCAATATAAAGGTGTTTTTTTTAAAAAATATGTTCAATCAGCAAACTTTCAGCCCATTGAAAGCAGAAAAAACTGCACAATAGTGTTGTGATAAGTGTATTAAAAACAGATAAGTTGGAGATGATAAATTATGACACTGAAAAGTAATTGTGCGAAATGTAAATCTGCTTTCAGAGCAGAAGGAGTATATTTTACAGCTTGTCTAGGATCACCAGAAGATGGACAATGTAAGTGGGGCCATGTATGACAGGTTGATGGAGGACCCCACATTTGTTAATGGATGAATTCATGGATACATTGTACCATACTATCCAGGGACATCAACTCTGCCATGTTGAACAATGGACACTCCTCCCATGTCTCTTTTTGTGGAGGTATACATTCTGCCTTATAAAAAAAGAAACTATTTTTTCTGAATGCTACCTAGAATGCATACATAAGCATTTCATGTGTTTATTTATTTAAAAAGCTTCTGAAAAGCTTCTATTGTCAAGATAAGATATAAGATGTTTTCTGAAGTGCACTACTCTGTTTGACATAAGAGCCTTTAAAGTACAGCTTCGGACGCGTGTCCGCACATAAACACATTTCTCTGAAAATGGATCCAGCCTCTGAACTGTTATTTAGACATACACTCTTTATAAATGGGAGTGAGGGCATCAAAGCATAACCGCAGGAAATGGCCCTGCTTGGGGGGAGGGGTTGCACACCACAGTCTAAAAATCTTTTTATCAGCTTTCCCAAATTTTATACATTATACATTTGATGCTTACCTACAGATGGCATATTAAGTGCCCTGACAAATGGCAGTAGGTAACTCCTCAAAACTGCATGAATATCTGAGTAATCTTTAAATGCATGGAATGTTTTGAAGCCAGACAGTTAAGACCTTCAGTACTTCTGTGAGAACAAATTCATCCAACCCGCCTCCACAGGCTAAAGTGCTTCACAGGCTAAACTGAAATAGTGCTTTTACTATACATTATCATTAGATGAGGTACCTGCCACTAACGTCATCCCTCCAAAAGTGATGAACCGTTACTATTAGAACTATATCAGTTCAGGCCATAAACATCAAAACACAGCCATCATGAACATATGATGAAACACACTTCTGGGACAAAGCAAATTTCCAACAGCATCCATTTCATGTGTATTTCAACACTAAACATATAGCATAACACATCCCCACTTTATATTAAACATAAGCAACTTTCAAGATACCAAAAACACATCAAAGTGACACGATGCAACACTGTTGTTGCTCTGGAACTGGGAAATGTATAATCAGTAGGATTTAAAAATACAGTGTGATCCAACCCCTTTCCTACTCACCCACTCAGGAAAAGGCAGCGCATCTCTCATTTTTAGCCTTTCCTGCCTCTCTACTATATAGAAAACGGTTTCATTTCTCAAATGAATGCTACATTACAGTTTTTTTAATGGCTCATGTACTTATGTATGCACCAAACGTCCAGAACAATGAGCCACAATAAATGCACAAGTGACCAGTTAATATCAAAGGTTCTAGCACAGTCATGCTAGAACAACATTTGAGTGCTGTTACCACAACAAACCCTAATCCCCAACTACCCCCTAGACCACAATATATATTTAACTGTTGGCACTTTTCCTTTCAGGTAGGTAGCATTCTACTGGCACAAAGATTTGCCCATCAGACTGGCAGACAGTGAAGCATGAGTCATCACTCTAGGGAATGTGTTTCTACATGCTTCTGAAATCGCCTATTCACTGCAGAACAAAAAGCTGACATTGTCCACATATTATATGCAAATGATGTCCTATGACATCCATATCCTAGAAAACAGAGAAAAAAGAACAAACAGTGAGTTCCATATACACTATTGATTGCTTGCTGAGTACATAGGTATACATAGGTGGTTGAACAAGTACTACATGCTGTTGTTAAAGATGTTTTTCAACCTTATTAGATACAAGCTCAAATCTATCATTGTTGTTTACAACCTGTCCAACTTAGTTGCATTGCATTTTAAACTGGAAAATCATGTTATGTAACAACACTAAGGACATTCTCATTAGGTTGGACAGGGGCACTGTCTGGTTGCCACCAACGCAGCGCCCAAGGAGCAGTGTGAAGGGTACCTTGTTCAAGGGTACCTCAGTGGTGCCCCTAGCAGCCCAGGAATGCGAACCCAAGGCCCTCTGGTCACAATGGAAACTCCTTAACCACCAGACTACCAGAAGCACCATTTCAGCAGGTAGTAAAATGAAGACTGACATTTGTTCAAAACCCTTAAACCCAAGGTGCTCCAGGGAGACAGTCCCCTATAATTAGGGAGTGAACTAAGACAATGTTATCAGATGAACTAAGACAATGATGTCTTTCTGTGTGTGAAATGTTGTGACTCTGTACTGACCTGCTAGCGAGGCATGAACGGTGAAAAAGGGTAAGAAATAAATCTACATCTGTCCAAACAGCATAAACGCAATAAAAAATGGACTAATTTAACCAAGGTATTTCCAAAACAGGTACAAATTTCAGTTTAAGACTATTCTGAAAATGGGTTAATATTTTTTGATACATTTGACGAGTACTCCTTTTAGGAAGTTCAGTCACTGAATATTTATGCTTCGCTAGCAAAGTATTGTAACATTCCCACACAGTGACAGAAATGCTGTTCAAATTTTCTGAACCACCTTTCTCTAATTAATTCTACGTATGCTTGATTTCTCTCAAACAGAAGTTTAAAAAAGAACTCTTCAAAGTTTGCTCAGGTGAGGTCATTGGTTTGATTTCCGAAAGTGTGCACTGATTTCTGAAAGTGTGCATCTTCTTTCATCATCCTCTCACATGACAATATGAGAAATCAAAATAGTTTGTGCCTAGAGATGGAGCATTGACTGAAATCTTACGCAAGTGCTTAATAATTTTGTGATGAGCGTCTGCTCCAGTGAAATGTATTTTATTGCAAAAGAGCAAAGACCAATTTTCAAAACCAATCTGTAGGACAACAAAAACACCCAGAAAACTTTTTCTATGGAGCTTCTCCTCAGAATCATGGACATACTATACTAGTATTTTTTCAGTTAAAGGTGAAGTTAATCAGGCTACATTATTAGTTTAGAATCAGTTTCACTTTGGCATTTGGAAGGTACCATCAAATGTTTCTGTATGAAAGGTAAAATCAGAATTCTGTCAAATGTCTTATCAAAGTCTAAGCTAATTTCATCTTCAATGAAGTGGGATTGGGTATTCTATCATCAGCATCCTTTTTAGAGGCATGATGAATGGATTATTGAAGAGAACTTGTGGAGTGGGTTAACTGAAGTGTGTAGTTGAATGTGTGTGTGTGTGTGTGTGCGTGCATATGTGTGTGTATGCAGGATGGTTTTAAGTGAAGAATGAGATGTTATCTGCTGGAGTGGCTACAGATTGGAGACTCTGAACTGAGTTCGTGAGAGTGAGGAAGTGAATATGTAAGAGCATGGTGGTTTCAGAAAAGTGAAGTAACTTAATTCCAAAAATAATTTCTTCTCTTTCTTGCTCTCTTTTCCTCTATCTCCCCTCTCTCTTGACTTTTATTTACTGTCTGTGCTGCAGTAAGAGTATAGATGAAAATTGCCCCAAGCAGATTGAAACCACCTTTTTAATATTGTGTTAATGCCACGGCATGAGCTCTAAAGGTGTACAGTGGTATCTGGCACCAAGAAGACAGCAGCAAACCTGTAAGTTGTGAGCTGGAGCATCCATGTCATGCACTAGTTTATCAGCACAGATCGATCTGATTGAGATTTTTGGAAGCCAAGTGAACAACTTGAACTGTTTGTCATGTTTTTCAAACCATTCCTGAACAATTTTTAAAGTCTGCAGCCATGTGGTAGGTGCAGCGTCTCAAAGCAATATCCACATGAATGCCAAGACCCAAGGATTCCCAGCAGAACATTGAACTACCTCCACTGGCATGCCTTCTTTCCATAGTGCACCCCAGTCGTATCCCTACCCCAGGTGAGTGACATACACATACTCAGCATTCTACATGATGTAAAAGGAAACATTGCTCATCTTCTTCCATCACTCAATGGTCCAGTCCTGATGCTCACATTCTATTGGCTATGGCTATGAACAGGGGTCACCAGGACACTCTTCTATCATAGACAGTATTATCGATTTCAGTAATGTGTCACCAGTCGTCTTTCCTAGGACCACTTTAGAGAGTTACTAACCACTGCACACTGTTTTTGAGGATGCTCTGCTCCAGTCACCTAGTCATCACAGTTTGGCTCTGGTCAAAGTCACATAGATCCTTTCCCATTCCTGTTACCAACACATCAAGTTCAAGAACTTACTGTTCACTTGTTGCATAATCTATCCCACACCTTGACAGGTGCCGCTGTGATACGATAACCTATGTTATTCACTTCACCTGTCAGGGTTATTAATGTTGTGGCTGATCGGTATATATAGTATGGACAAAACACAGACACAAATAAATAAAAGACACAAGGGCATAAGGTAACAGCCCAAACACCTCATAACAGTCAACATTACAGAATTTTACTCTTAAGAGTAAAAAAACATGCAGTTATTCCTGTAATGTTTTTTATGTGTAATCACATAATTGATTCCATAGTTAGCTGCTTTTCAGATTTAGATTCAGAAAACTCACCAGAAACCACATGGGATGCATCACACACCAATACACATAAATACATGCAAGAAAGCATTTTAAAATAAAGTTACTGCAGAAGAAACTTTTTGTTTCTTTTTTGCCAAAAGTGCATTGAAATAGCAACAAATGGCAGTAACTGAAAGGAGCAATGTAATTGATGAAAAGGCTCTGCCTTAGAAATGAAACTGTTCTGTCCAGAAATTAAAGATACAATTCAGAGATATAATTCTGATATAATGAAATGCGTGAAGCTGACAAAAATGTGAAGGATGTTTTCGATCCTCGGAGCAAGACCGTATTTATAACAATAACTTGTCATCAATAAAGTTGCTGTTTACGAGCACTTGCCGTTTACGAGCACAAATGTGGTATTGACTGAAAGGCAAAAATGTGGATTAAAAATGTGGAGTTAAAATGACACTAACTCAGGTGTAGCTTCCTAAATCATTAGAAACCAGGGATAGGGTGCTTTGGAGTGATTAAACAAACAAACAAACATAATAATAAATGAAATAAATAAAGTGGAGTAAAGATGAAGGTAGGAGCAAAAGCTGGCATGAAACAGGCTGGAGTTGTTATGAAGAGACTTTCTTTTTGATCATGTTTCATCTGACAAACACCCTGCTTTAATATTCCCATCTGAAAAAGAACTGCAGTAATACTGCCTGCCACTAGGGTTTCAATAGAAATCTCACAGCACATTTGCATTATTACTCTAGTTCATTATGGACATTAGGATTCGTAGATATAGATTACTATGAAACAGTATTACAGAGATATTATCCAGAGTTGAAAGTGTTATAACGTAATAGTATTATCTTTCATTATTAAAACCCCATCCTTTCAAACCGCATTACTGCAGGGAGCTTTTAGAGATGAAGTGAATAACAATGAACACAAAGCAGCCCCCCTTCCCCACACCTCCAACCCTATTTTAGCTCATTTAGCAACAATATGGCTTCACCTGACGCCTAGACCCCGGGCACCGTTCCGTGAGGGGCATTATTCCTTGCCTTTAGTCAAAGTGGATTTCAGAACAGGTTAATACGCTATGACCTCACAGAGAGCCCCGCTCAGGCCCCATGCAGGCGCTTATTCGATTACGCAGGCTTTTCGCCTCATTTCCTGTCATGGCATTTCCTGAGAGTGAGGGAGTGAAAAACAGTGGGACAAGTGAAGGAGGGCAAGAGAGGGAGGGCGAGAGAGAGAGAGAGACAGAGAGACAGAGAGGGAGAGAGAGAGAGTGGAGGGGAGAAAGAGAGAGAAGGAGAGGGATGATGCTGTGGTGATAGTGTATAAACGTTTGAGTATGACTCAGCCTCTAACACGAGGTTGCTCAGTGGTTTGATGAATCTATCCACTGGAACTGCAGAGGCTACAAAGGCTTGAGACCCTGTAAAATACCAAACACATTAACATACTGTAACTGTGAAGAACTGATCATGAAAGTCATAGATTTCACTTGTTTAAAGTTTTTGACCTTTAGGGTCCCATGCAGTTTTAGAGCGTTCCCTTTTTGAATTTGGTAACACAAGAAAAGCCATGAAAGGAACACATCACCCCAAAGTTTCTTCTCTCACTCACTCTCTCTCTCTCTCTCTCTCTCTCTCTCTAACACACACACTCTCAAAAACACACACACACTCTCTCTCTCTCTCTCTCTCTCTCTCTCTCTCTCTCTCTAACACACACACTCTCAAACACACACACACTCTCTCTCTCTCTCTCTCTCTCACTCTCTGAGTGTCTGGACTCTTCTAAAAATGCTCTTTTCCCAGCACAGTGTAGCAAGTCAGTTTCTTAATTAGCAGTCAAGAACACTGAAAATCCATTTATCCCTCTAAAACATAATTCTGTCACACTTCCCAAATATAAAAAAAATGGAGCATCACTCAAGTGTGTTTTTTCCGCTTAAAAGAAACTACTTTTACCAACAAGATGAAAGAAATTATATTTAGTCTGAACTGTGGGAAATAATCACTTTGACAAAGTGTGTATACAGTATATCTGCAGGGTTTGCTTAAATATGATAAATGGGAATGTTCTGTGTGCAACCTTTGGCAAAATATGTACCTATGCTATAAAATATGTACCTATGCAATTAACAACAGTAGCAGTAATCCAGAGTGTTCTTTATTCCGAGCAGTATTTCATTATGTTATGCTTTGTGATTTATGAGTAAAATTCCAGAGCCTGATGGTTGTTGTTTAATTAGACCTGGCTTGTTTTGTGCCTGTATGAATTACAAGTTTGTGAACGCCTAATTAAAGTGAAAATTAAATGAAAAGACACCATCCCTATGATTTCCACTTCTGACTAGAACAAACTTACACGTGACAGACGTCTGGGTGTGGAGGTACTTGCCTCCGGACCAAGAGGTCATGGGTTCAAATCCTACCTTCAGCACACCACCACTGGGTCAATGAGCAAGACCCTTAACCCCAGGTTCACCAGGGAGACTGTCCCCTGTAGTTAGGGAATGGAAGTCACTTTGGATAAAAGCGTCTGAAAAATGCCATAAATGTGAATGTAAATGAATTGTTTAATGCAATATGATTATTAATCTGCTTAATGTAACATATTTGGGGAAAAATAAAGAATAAAATGTGCAAGTTCTTAGTAATAGCATTTTTATTTCATTTTTCTGCACATAACTCTTCCGTAGTTCAGACTGTCTTGCGTGCACAGCATGTAATCATATAATGAAAACATTATATAATCAGATATAATAATAGATCTGGGGATAGCGAAGGGCATATTAAAAGCTTTATCTTTTCTTTAAGTTTACAATTGATTTTGATACAGTTAGATTCATACATACATACATAGACAGACAGACATACCGACAGACATACGGACAGACAGCTAGATAGATAGATAGATATACCTGACATACAAAACATCTCTAGTCAACCATGCTGTGGTCAGTGGAGTCTTGAAGTAAAAGGATATCTGTTGGGAGCAGACTAACACAAAGGGCTTTTGTCTAGCAGAAGTCTAAGACGTCTTTTGCTGGTTCATTATAGTCGCTGTCATGTCAAAACGTGTCTGCCCGTCAGTAGGAGTCTGGCTAAAGGAACAATGGAAGTGGAATGTCTTCAGTTCCCCCTGTTGCTATGCCAACATCAGCCCATCAACGCGGCTGAAGCAGACTTCCTGCGGTTGGACACTGTCTGCTTTTCCAAATGCACAGAGAAATGACTTCAAATTAAAGGCAAACACCGAGGTGCTCAGCAGAACCACACACTTGTCTAATATCAAAGTTCTTTTTATATCAATGAGCAAAGTTACCATAAATATCACAGTCATTTAAAGGTAATTGCATTATTTCAGTCTGGAGAAATGATACGAACAGGTCACCAAGATATCAGACATAAGAGAGTGAGATCTATATATATATATATATATATATATACACTCACCTAAAGGATTATTAGGAACACCGTACTAATACGGTGTTTGACCCCCTTTCGCCTTCAGAACTGCCTTAATTCTACGTGGCATTGATTCAACAAGGTGCTG
>JBBPDB010000017.1:12557456-12576803 GCA_037974465.1 Brachypetersius altus | reverse complement strand
GAGAGAGAGAGAGAGAGAGAGAGAGAGAGAGAGAGAGAGAGAGAGAGAGAGAGAGAGAGAGAGAGAGAGAGGGAGAGCGAGAGACAGAGAGAGAGAGAGACAGAGACAGAGACAGAGACTGAGAGAGAGTATATATATCACCCCATGCCTTCAAGCTCTATACCCTTAGGTAGTTGCCATTATCAAGGTAATTGTGTCTATATCTCCTCTTGTGTTCATCCCGTAGGCATGTAATATGTATGGAAACAGACTATTTCAAAGAGACACAGTCATTTAATCTGCATACTGACTCAATTACTTTTACTCACACTGCTTTCATATTTATTTTCCTTATCTTTAGAGGGTTCACATCCCATGGTATACTTGTATTATTTCCTCCTGCTGCAGTTTGCCTGAGGTCCACTCATAATGTTTGTGTTTTTGTTGTGTTCTGTTGAGTTTATGCCCAAAAATGAGTCATTATTTATCTGTGCTATTTTCTAACTTCTCTTTTTTGTTACTCTAACGGAACTCCATTCTGATATATAGATTGTGTGCCATTCAAACAGACCAACACTTCAACATGATTGGGCAGCGCTAACCTGCTGTAGGCTGAATAGGAAACTATATGTAAATGTATTCATTTTTGTGACAACACAACAACAATCAACACAAAAAAGGATAATTACCATATACATTCCATATAGAGGCCATTTTAAACTTTTACAATGTTCCCACTGCAACTTATTTAAAAAGTTAGGAAGATTCTGTGTTTAGTGGCGGCTCTTTAATAAAGAGCTTTATGGGACTGACAAAAACATAATTATTTATACTTGAAGACTTCTGATTCTTTTCTTCTCTTCTATCCAGGCTTTCCCGTCATCAGCATATGATGCTTTTTACCATATACCTTGCGTGTATTTTCCATATCTTCAAGGAATTCATGGCTTCTCGTGACACGCGTCATTTCTCGCCTGTTCTCTTTGATTTTAAAACACACTGGAGGAAATCTGACAGTGACCTATTTACATTCTGAATGAAAGCCCCTACGCTGTAATGTTTGTATAGGCGGAATGAATGCATGTGGAACACAGTACAAAAGATCAAAAGCTGCTAAAATCCTCTTTATATTTCCAAGATACATTTTGCATGGGCTGGTGGTGATTGAGTGGGGGTGGGGGTCATACTTTGAGAGTCAGGGTCAAAGAATAAGTTTGAAGGTGAATTCTAAGTACTATTTGACATGCTGTAATGTTGGCCAATATGTTACAGAGGAATGTGGCAGATACAGAAACCACTTCTGAGTCGGTATTTCCTCTTGAAATGTGTCACAAATACACACTGCAAATACAGGGTAGATTCAGGTATCATCTTTTGGCAATTTAATTAGGCTATTCAAGTATTTCCCTTTCTCATCTTTCTCTTCTCAAGTTGATTGATAAAGTTTCTGATTAACTTCAATTGGCTTTCAGTTGGGACAAAAAAACAAATTATTAAATTGATATATAACTAAAGAAGCACGCTTTGTCTAGATAAAGAAGAGTCTAGAGAGTAACAATATATTTTCATAGGGGTTACGTTCCAAGAGCACCCGTGTATAGTGAAAGACTGTGTTATTGTGTTTTGGTAAAAAAAACCCTAAAAATACCTATTTTTATAGTGTAACCCTAATATGCCCACACATATGCTCCCAGAACACTTTAATGCATTACCCTTAAAGAAAATGTAAAGGTAAACCCATATTGCCTCTTTTAATTTAAATTCCCAGCCGAGATATTAGGCCAATGCGACGAGGTGAACGGTTTTCGGAGAATAAAACCTGATCTACTCGGGCTAAAAATACAAATGAGGGCCCATTGGAAAGGTCGAGATACGCAACTCAGAAGGTCGTGAGACAAAAGCATTGGGACACAGCGTCAAGGTGAACGGGTCCCATGGAGTGAAAACATCCAGAAAAAATATTGTAAATATTTAAAAATATTTATTACCACAAAAAAGCAAAAAAAGGTGGAGAATATTTGCAGTTTTCGTGTTTTTGTGGGGATTTCCACGTAATACTATGAGTCCAGTTCTCCAAAAAAATCTGCCTGTGAATGAATCCGAGACTCCTGATCCACGTAAAACTAGGGGTTTACTTAACTAGATATGTCTTTACTGTACTGTGACAGTGCTACCATTAGTAAACATGAGCTGAAACTAGACTGAACATGAGCTTCTTTAAGTATCCCTGCAGTGTGTTAGTATATTAAAGTCTCTCATTGTTTAGTACAAACCAAATAAAAAGATGTAAAAGATGTAAAAGGGCTTATTCGCTACACATTCAACCCCATTCATTATGAACTGTATAAGCACATAATTAGAAGGTATGTGAAAATCACTAATCGCATAATTAAATGACAGCACACAGGAATAAAAAATAATGCATGGCAATTAAACCATTTAGAAAACTGAAAACTTAACTGAATAAATAATAAGTCCTTAAGAAACCTACAATATGTGTTAGATCAGGTGTGCTTATCAATTATTACCTGTTATATCAATGTGATAAAGACATTTTAGCATTGAGTGGCTCTGTACTTACCAGATAGATTCATACAAGTTACCATGTATTCAGTATTCAACAGGCATATAATTGATCTATTCATGTGGCACCCACAAGTGTTTCAGCTGTCATAAGGTTGGAGACGTTTTAATAGAACAATGGTCATTTAAATTGATATTTAAATTGACTGCATAGCGTTGAGTTTAAAATGCTACACTACTGAGCTGGAACAGTATGTTGTAGGCAACTGAAATGAGGCAGACTGAAAACCAAAATGGCATGTTTCCACCAAATGAACATTTAAAACTCCCAGGCATGTCTTTTATCCACTAGGTCCCACCAGAGTCGAAGACTTTAGGGTGGTAGTGGCCTAGTGGATAAAACTTGCCACTTTTTACCATTTTGTTCTTGAGAAAGACACATAATCCTCAGTTATTCCAAGGAGACCTGTATTGTCCCTGTATTGTTTTGGATGCAGCAGCTGGTGGCCTAGTGGTTAGAGCGCTGCCCCTGCAATTAGAAGGTTGTGGGTTTGAATCCCAAGACTGTTAGTGTCATCACTGAGGTACCCTGGGTGCCCCTGGTTGGTGGGAGCCCACTGCTTCACTTGGTGAATGGGTTAAATGCAGAGGAAGAATATCACATTGTTCACACTGTGTGCTGTGGTGTGTTCATGCATGACTATAACAGTCCACTTTACCTTCTTTATAACTAGTCTAACCCAAAAGTGGAACTTTTGTGCAAAATAGGTATAATTTGAAATGAATATAAAATTCTTAATTTCAATATTTTAAGTTTTCTGATTAACTTTAATGTGTCAAAAAAAAAAAAAATATATATATATATTTAATATATCTATATCTATATCTATCTATATATATATATAAAATGGGTAAATAAACAAACAAACAAACAAACAAATAAGCATGCAAGCTTTGTCTAGACAGTGAAACTATAGTTTCATATTAAATGCTAGATATGTACTTACTATACTGTGACGGCATTACCAACAATACACTAGTGAACATCAACTGAAACTAGACTGAACATGAGCTTCTTTAAGTATCACTTCTTTTGATTACCAGATGGACCATGATACCTGAACTCACCCTCTATCTGCAGTGTGTTGGTGTAGTGAATCAGACCCGGCGTGCTAAGAGAGTCCTGCGCTTTCATTATCCTTTCCATGGCTATCCATGAACTCAGTGACCCCAAAGCACCGAGACGGGTGAATAATTAAGCCACGGGGATGCAGGAGCACTTCAGAAATGACAGCCAATGAGGCAGTGAAGCCCAGGCCTTAGTTTAATACAATGAATAATTCCCCGTTTTCAGCTAATTTATAAAACGTACGGCATAAAGCATGTGATATGCCATTGCTTTGACACGTGTACATGGAATAAGACCAGTGGCCTCCTGAGGGTTTTTACATTTATTACTGTTTGAAAAGGCACACTGTGCGTTTATCAAAGCTCGTTTCAGAACAGCTCTCAGCATCAATTGTATTAAACAGCCGGGCTTCTGCAAATTTTCTGCTCTGGATTTTACTGACAAAACAGTATCATGATGTGGCATGGATAAGAAAGTATGACCACAAACAAAAACATGTTTGATCTACGGATACACACTGCATGTACATACTTTGACCAAACTGATAAAAAGTGTACAGGAAAAGGATTCCTTGGGAGATCTTTATGTGTGACAGTAGGGTCCTGAATGCAACGAAGCAAATACCAAAATTTAGCCTCTTGAATGGTTTCTTATGCTGAAGCAATTCCCCTAAACGAAAAAAAAATACAATTGGTGTTCAGATCATTTCTGGAAAATGTTAAGACTGTCAAAAATAACCTCCTGCCATTCTTTTGTTGTCACAAACAACACAATCTGTGAACTTTCTGCTTTGTCTAAACCTCTTTCACACCACAAAGCCTCATCCCCAAACCTTTTTAGTAAACTAACCATCTGTTTCAGTACCAACTCAGGTTACTAGGTATATGTGCTGTGGATACACAAATTACAGTCTGTATCTACCAGACAAAGATGGTCCGCATGATTTGTTTTTCACTCCATTTGTGGAAGCCAAGGCAGTCATGGAAAACAAATTACATCCAAGCCTATTCAAGAAATTCAATAAATTATGTACTAGTGGTAGAAATCAAAACTGAGATATAATTCAAGTAAAACAGCAAAAGTCTTTTGACTATAAAGTTTTTTTAAAAAAAGTTCTGATCACAAAGCTTCTTTTCACATCACCATTCAAAAACCAGCATATTTAAAACTGCATGACGAGAAAGCAGTCTTTATTTCATTTATATTGTTGGTTTCTGTGTTTGTATTCTACATGTATTCTATTATTCACATTTTTCTTTTAATAAAATGTATGATGTTTGTACTTCTCTCTCGCTACTTACAAAAAAAACAGCAACAAATGCACATCAATTTATCTAAAGACCAGATTTCAGTACACTACAATACACTGATTTGACTATGCCATATGCTGTTATGAATCATGGCCAATTATGTCCTGCAAATAACAGTGTCATGTTACCATTACCTTAAATTGTCATGGCAGACATCAGCAGGTTTGATCTCATGACCACTAATTGGAGTGAATTCAGCACATTTAGCAATGAGCATGTGACATAAGCTGTCATGGCATCTTATATCACATTTGTAATACCTGTAATGGTAACATGGCGTTGTTATATAAATGCACTAAATTGGTCATGCCTGTCACATGGGTAGTGGGGGTGTGGAGAATGGAAAGCATATTTAAAAGCTATGAATCCAGGTTTTTTTGCAGAAAATAGGGGACATAGGGAGCAAAGGGGATATGGAGAACTGTCTCACGCATCTCACGAATAACAGTCTTTAGAGAGACACAGACAGTCAAGACAATCAACCACCCAGGTGACCATGAGCTCACTGAAGGGCAGGAATGACAACATCTCAAGTGGTGCCTTTCCAGTGAGAGGTCCCAGCTACACATTAGCTCCATCATGGAATTGCCTTGGGGCCGACTGCACCTGTCTGATGATGGCCGTAGTCAACACATCTCACCATGGTGCGCATTTCTCACCAAGCCAGGAGGCCCTGCAGCACCTTTAGACCTTTTGCAAGGCCTCAACTGGGAGGCATAAGGACAGGCATAGTGCTCTTGATGAGAGAGGCAGAGGCAGCTACAAGTGGCGATGGCAAGCTGACTTGGTCCTGAGCAGAAAAACTGACATGAACCAGAACACTGGAACCAGGGAGGAGCAGGCATGAACACAGAAGGACCTAAGACACATGGAGAGTGCAAACCAGGCAATGACTGAACACCAGAAGAAGAAATTCGTACACAGTTAAACACAGCAAAAGTCAATGGGAAGGAGGCTAAGCAGGGGAGGCATGATGGTGATCAGACATCTGCTTCATTGTAGAGGCAACTTAAGTAGAGTGGGACTAACAAGGGTGAGGTGAAACTAATAGGAGTCATGGGACAAACCAAAAGAGAGATAAGCAAGGGAGATTATGGGAAAAAAAAAGTTCCTGGGGCAAAACTGGACAGGATGCTAAAATGAAATTTCATTGCAGCATATGTCATCTGCGGTCATGGCAGGTTTATGGTATTCTTTAAAAACATGATCATGACGGTGGGAAATGATTTTGTCTAGTGCCACAAAATTATGATCTAAATATGTGTCTATATAAATGTTGTTGAGCTTGGAAAACAGTACTATTGATTGATGCTTATAGTTTGCAAACTGTGGTGACCAAAGAATGCAGCTGGATCACACACAACTGATTTTGTCTTTTACTTCATTGTCTAGTCTATTCTCAATGATGCACCATCACATTTATATGATGCACATAAAGTTTTTGCATTGCATGTGAACAGCGTTTCAACACATTGTTCTAATATTTCAAACAGTATAACAGTAATATACCTCCTATGCTGGAGGTGCAAAACTGGCCTTGACAAAATTCAAAACCTTAAAAGCCCACAGGTTTTGAGTGAAATGAAAAAGTGGTTTAGGCATCTCTCACACTTATGTCCATTTTCATTGCTCTTTCATAATTTTCAACCCTTGAGGCAGCTTCATGTGTGTATGTTTAAAGAAAATAAAAAACTGTGTGTGTGCTGTCGCAGGCTGTATTGTGTTAAAAGCTGCTTTCATCACATTAGCGGGCCTGTGCTTTGATCCTGTCTTTGATGGCAGGGACGACTGCTGTCCACAGATCACATTCAAAGAAGACTGAAGTCAAAAATCTTCCTGTTCTCTTCTTTCACTTTTTCAGACTTTTTGTACCATTGTACCTGCTTATTCCTCAAGCACAGCATTTTTTCCACTCTAGAATTTGATCTCGGATTTGACAGATCCGTGACAAAGAATGTCATCTTTTTGTAAAATGTTTATGACACCCTCTCTCTCTGTCTCTCTCTCATGTGTATCAGAAGAGGTGGGATAAACTTTTCATTTACAAAGTTTTTACCCAGTTATTTTTCCATTTAGACACAATATAGTGAGTGAGTGTGTGTGTGTGTGGGGGGGGTACAGGGTGGTATGTCTGTAAGGCAAGGCCATGTGTGTGTTTTTGTCTGTGTGTACACTTGTGCATGTCTTTGTATGTGTGTGTATCTAAGGCAGGGGCAGTTGTTTGTGTGTGTGTTTGTGTGTGTGTGTGGGGGCGGGGCGGGGGGGGGGGTTGTGAGATCAGTATTCTGGTTGAGAGGGTTGTCTGCTGAGGGCTGCTGTCAAACGTGCGTGTGAGACAGCTCTGACAGGAGCTGTGAGAGCCCACCCCTGAGTCAGCTTAGGCCCCACCTCACCCCCTCTAACATCTTCTTCTTTCTGACCTGTCAATCAAATGCTCATCACCATGCAAATGACATTAGTTTTCAAGAGATCATGGGAAAGATGGAAAGACACAGAGATACATACTTTATTAGCCTGATTTGTTTACCATTTTTACATGCACGTCATAGGTCTGTATTAGTATGAATAAGCTAATCTAAGCAACTTATATGGACAAAAGTATTGGGATACGTGACTGTTACACCAATATGGACACTGCATTCAAATACAAACACTTTAATATGGAGTTGGTTCCCCTTTACAGCTAGAAGAGCTTCCACTCTTCTTCCCACAAGATTTTGGAGTTTCTTTGGAATTTGTGTTCATTTATGTACAGCATTTATGAGGTCAGGCACTGATGTTGTATGAGAAGGCCTGGCTCACGATCACTGTTCCACTTCATCCCAAAGGTGTTGGATGGGGTTGATGTCAGGGCTCTGTGTGGGCCAATCACACACTTCTTCGAAACCATGTCTTTATGGAGCTTGCTCCACAGTCATGCTGGAATAGAAAAACTGTGTTCACAAAGTTGGAAGCATGGCATTGTTCAAAATGTCTTAACATGCTGAAGCATTAAGATTGCCCTTCACTGGGGGTAAAAAAAAATAAAAAACACAGGTGTGTCCCAATACTTTTGTCCATATAGGGTAAAACAAGTACACAGTACAGTTGTGATGGTCAAAGAAAAGCTTTGATCAATGTAGTCCTAACAAAATAATATGGTCCAATATGGTCCAGCTTTTACTAGATTCAGACATCAATGATTCATCAAGAACAGGCAAAAATGTTCATATACAAAGCCGTGAGCTTTGTGCTAAAATATTACCAGAATTTACAAAGAGCACTAGAAATTTTTATTCCAGCAGAGTTTTTTACTGTGGCCAGAGTATATATGGACAGGAACCCAAATTCCACCACTGCATTTCTGTAGTATCATTTGTGTAACGGCAGCCTCATGAGTGACATACTTTTGAGAGGAGGAAAAATCGTCCCTCATATTAAAGATTGTTCTTTAAATGAAGATGAGCATGAGAGAGGTGTGGTTCACATTGTAATTAAGTCTACGTTTGTATCCATCTAAACATAGTCATAAATGATGAATGATATAGTCTGCAAATCTTCTAATGGTCTTATTTTGGTGCAGTACTTGGACTAAGAATGGAGTCGGGCGGCTGTGTGCATGTAGGAAGTGTCCTTTCAGAGAAAGAGAAAGGGAGGGAGGCAGACAGAGAGATTGAAGTGAGCACTGTGACCTGAAAATGTTGTCACAGGTAAGAACATAAGGGTTTTACATGGGAAAAGAAAGGGCCAGTCAATGTTAAATGGCCACAGCACAGACGTCTCTTAATGAGGCTGTTGAAAGACAAAAAAAGAAAAATGTCAAAGAAGAGGTTTTGATTTGAGTCTTAATTCAGAGCTCTATGAAGGTGATATGACATTGATCGGTTAATACAGCACTTGCAGGCAACTGACATTTATTATGACTGTCTTCCATTTCATCACTATATTTTGTCTACTATGACAATTTGGCTACTAAATGTTTTCCTTAGAATTTCTTGGCACATATTTCCCCTTCAGCTAAATGACAAACCAAAGGCTGCCTTCCCAGTGATGAATGTCCATGGAGAACGCAGCAGATGTACTGATCTTCCAGTTGCCCTTTCAGTGCACCGGCGCTTGGTTATAAAGTGGGTGGGTGGCGGCCTCTGTAAATGACTAATCAAATATGAACAGGAGTTAAAGGTCAGGACTCATGTCAGTCAAACCTACGCTTTCCATCTTAAATTGTGAATTACAAATGTCATGGGCCCAGTCATGTGAATCATTGTGGAATTTTATAAGAATATAATTGGGTCAGCTGGGTCATTTTTGTGCATTATTCCTAAAGCTGACATTATTTCAGCTGAATTGTTTTATGTAAAGCGTACTGCAATTCAGTTTGGATCTTGTTTGCAGTTATTTGCTGAAACAGCCAGGTAAAACACTGACAATGTGTTTATTGTGATTATATTATAATATCATATCAACAGACTGATTTGAACTGACTATAGACAAGGAATCTGTTGCTTAAGTTAGCTAGCCAGCTAAAGTTCAAACGACAGCTGTCTGAATGGTTGCTTGTGCTGGCATCTGTTATTAGCTTGCTAATTAGCTTATACATTTTCTCCTCACTTGACTAAAATGTGTAGCAATGTACTAATTTTTTGGAAATTCAGTGAACATTCAGTGAAGATTTGTGCAGTGTGTGTGTGTGTGTGTGTGTGTATATATATATATATATATTTTTTAAAGAGGAATCAATACTTAATATACTGTTCTAAATGTATTCAATACTATGTTCCATTGCTATAGATAAAGTCAGCACCAACGCATAAACTAGGCAATTACTGTTTATTTGATTAGCTCAGCGTCAAACTTACATTGCCTGCAAATTTGACAGTACTCAACACAATACATCACAATACACCGTCACTAGCTGCAGAATCGAAGTATGATATTTTTGGACAGAAGTACAGGTGCATTGGTTAGTGATGTACACCACCAAAACAAAAAAAGTGCCTGGATTGAAGCTGGGAGCTGCCAAATACTATTTTGCCTAGAATGTCATGTACCATTAACATATTTAGAAAAATCTTGCACATGGAAAAAACCCAGCTGTTTTAATTTTTACTTAATTTTTAAAATTCCATAGTATTATCGGTTGAGGGTTTCCTCCAAGTATGTTTCTTTTCTTAATGTGGTTCTTTAAAATAAACTTATTTAAAGTTCTCAGTGTTATTTAGTGTTCTGTCAGCTGTCATAAGCCTCCTAAATATGATAAAATTGTATTGAATATGGGTTGTACTTATAGATCATGGAATACAGGAATAAAGTTTAGTTAGTCAGTATGACAACAGCAGGAACTTCAGTGTTTGTTAAGACGCTGCTGAGTTTCCTTTTCACAGTTAGGGTATCTACGAAGTGCTGATGTTCAAATGGCTAGAAAACAACTGATGACCTTTATTGTTATAGTTTTGATGTAATGAATACATATTCAAAAATTATTCTTTTTAACAAAAATAATGGCATTTTCATATTGTAACCTGGAGTGAATATCTGTATTCTGAATACTTACTCCATTAGGCTTTAAATCTTTATCCTGTAATTGTTGGAGATTCACCTGGAAGTCATGTTTTCCCCACATTTTAGGATATTCTCTATGATTCTGTTTTCTTTTTATGAATCTAGGCCCAGAATGACATTTAGTGTAAATCAGAAACACTCACTGCTGCTGGATATCTCTGCAGAGTGCCTGAACAAGCATTTTAAACTAGTTACTGTCCCATTTATTTTCTTAAAATGCCATCAAAGGACTGTTCACAGCAGACTGCAGGAACGAGTATTCAAACTCTAGTTCACCCCTCAGATGATCACTACCAATTTCATAACTCTCTTGAATATTTTAAAACCCAAAGACAGAAACGCTTAGTCTGAAGGCACATTTAATATATGCCGTCCTTAAAAGTAGCTAAAAATATGTCTATCCCCAAGTATAATGTAAAAGGCTGAAGTTCAAGTGAATGACGTGAACGACTAAAAGCAGCTGTTTCAGAATGCATCTCTTTCTATCTAAAGCCCAGCATTGTCCAATGATGCAAAATAGACTTTTGTCTACGATGCATTTATTCTGCCGCCTGATGCGTAGTTGAAAAGCTGCTTATGCTATTTACTCACCAACATCACAGTAAACACAGAGAAATGTCAGGCTTTAAAATCCCCAGCTTGAAGCATTTGAGAGTCGGACAATAGACTGAGGATAGTACACTGTGGCAGCGACTCCGATTTCATTCAGCTGTATGGAATTGCTGTAATTGCAGCTCGGCTCATTGGCCCTATAAATTCCCATGATTACTGTCTACTATCTCCACTCTAGAATGGGCAAATGACAACATAACTAGCAAGTGGACAAAACTGTCAAAAGTAGCTTACTTCATAATTATGCTCGCCAATAGAATAAGAGAAACAAATGAGAAATACATATAGACTGTTATGCAGTTTTGTTGTACTTTTTAATCAGATGGCCCAACAAAAGTAATGTCTTCATTAGTAGGCAATCTGACTTAAATTACACTTAAAGGAAGAAGAGAGAAATTGATTTCCCATTTCCCCATGTTTCAGAAGGACATTAAAAGTCATGGTTAAAGTGCTTACATTTTTTATGGTGAACGTAAAGCTGACCCAGATACAGTGTTCAAATATTCCGTATTTTCAAATGCCTGTGTGAAATGTGAGGAACCTCCTGTGGTGCTCATCATGCAGTTCCAAGTCGCTACAGAAGTGTTCATCTATGTTTTGTCTCTGTTTTCATCTCTGTTTGAGAAGTGCTACACTATTATCATATTATTATTATTATTATTATTATTATTATTATAACTTATTATTATTATTAGTAGTAGTAGTAGTAATATTTCACATTTCACTGCACATTTTAATTGTATAACTGTATATGTAACCAAAAAGAATCTTGAATATAACACTGGTATTTATTACATTTCAGTTCATTACTATATTCTCTAATAGCCTCTCATAAACTGCATACTCTTTTATTATTTAGAAATTTAAAGCAACCAGAGATTTACTTGTTATGGGTTTTACTTGTTATCACTTACTTGAATGTGTGATAAGACAGTGAAATTGTGTTACTACCTTGTCCCTCCAAAATTATTTTCCAATGATGTGGTATTTTGCAGTGCCCTTTATTAACTACAGAACACATTAGAGAGTAGTTTAGACAGTCTAGGGACTCTCTGTTGTGCTACTCAAAATAATTGTTGAATAACTTTGGGATTTGTCCCTCAAACCTATGCTGTAAGTACACAGAAATAATGGTACTATAAAAGAAAGTGTTGTCTTTTACCCGGTTCTATAGTTTTGCCATTCTCTTGTGCATGCTGCCATGTAATTTCTGTACCTGTTACCAAGGTTACCACCCTTAACATTATATAAAAATCTAGTCGATCTGCAGCCTTATAATCAAAATGATTTAAATCTACATGATTACACAGAGGTTAAGATTCATAACTTGTTATATAATATGCTGTTAGAGACTGAGAATTACTGTGCTGGATTGCTCTTTTGGGGGGTGGGGGAGGGAAGTAAGATAAACGCGGGGGGAATCAGTGACTACTCATTAACATATTCCGCACTCTCCAGTCCACATTCTGTAATTTAGTTACAAAAACAGCCTGACAAGATCAATCAGGACAGAGGTAATTTAAATGAAATTGTCTTAAAGGCAGAGGAATCATATTGTTAATACTTATAAAGAGTCATACAAGTTAAAAGCAAACCAAGAAAAATGTAAGATACAGGCATTGTATCATTTGGAGTTGTGTCTATTTGGTAAATTCTTCTTCTTATGATGATGATGATTATTACTGTTATCACTACATCATTTTAAATTAATAATGCTGTGATAAGAGTTTGGCTTGACCAAAAAGCAAGTTAAGAAAATCACACAAATAGCAAGTGTCACTTACATTTCCTGGCATTTTATCATCCTGTAAAGGAAGTGACAGTGCAGCACAGGAAGCCTCAGGGTCCGCCTGCACACCAATCAGCTTCTTAATGGCAGATAATGTTTGCCACACTTAAATTGAGCATGTAAGCATTAGGGAGCTCTGTAGAAAGCAGAGACATCACAGACAGCCATAAAGCTCTACCCCAACAGAGCACACTCATCTCCCTCTCAGTTCTACTTCAGCCGTGCTCATGGGAATAATGGGAAAACAATTGACTGATCCATGCTCCAACAACAAATGTGCTGTTTCGCACCAACTGTTGTGAGGTTTGATAAGCTTTAGAGAATGCTAAAATAGTATTCAACCAAAAAATAAATTGTAGCATTTATCACAGACTGAAGGGTTATTATCAGTTGATAAGCAGCCTGTTATGAAACAAAATACTCGCATTCAGAAAACTTAAGTATCTGTATTCGGTCCACTTGACTTTTTGAAAAGGTTTTATTCAGAGTATTTTTTTATTTTTAAGATTACTTTAAAAAGGCTGAGGGGAATGCCAAAAAATGATCCATACAGGTCATCGAGTGGCTAAAAAGAGAAGCTGAACAACTTTCACAGGGTAGACTCTAACCCGCAGCTCCAAAAGTCATGCTGGAGCAAGCCTGGACTGAGGTAAATGAGAAGAGATGGCAGATCCAGGCTGCAGAAAAGACATCAGCTCCAGCAAAGAAAGAAGGGCCAGAGAAACTCCAATGACCGGAGAAATGGAGTCTATGGAAGGGAAAATGACCAGGATGACACTTTCAGGACCAAATGAACAAGATGGTTTCTAAGTCTGAGAGAAAAAAGGAAAGCATTGCCAAGACAACCAGCAGAAAGGAAAAGCAAAAGAAGAGAGTTGTGAGAAATAGAAGCCAGCAGGTGAAAAGTCAGGATTTGATGACTTATTGCACATGTTTGTGCGAAATCGAGTTAGCATGGTTGCAAAGAAACACAAAAAACATGCAGAAGGGTAGAAAAATAAAGGCTAGATTGACTTACCAAGTTAATGGTTATAGCTAATGGGTTTGCTATTGTTCTGTGAAGCTGGCCCAATCTAGCAACAGTTGCTATGTGGATGGAAAGGTAAGTTAGCTGAATATATAGGGAGAGTGAAGGCATAACTGGACTGAGAAAGAAAAGAAAGGCATTCACAAAGAGAAAGAGTAATAAGAACGAAAAACCGACATGTGGATAGAGGTTGAATGAGAAAGAGGGAATGGCAGAAAGGCTGAGCATGAGGAAGAGACAACCCCCTAGTGTTAATGTGTGCACATTCTCAGTAATGAATGTAGTTCTAACCCAGTTGCTTGGCAACACAGGAATATACTCTATCCTTTACCTGACGTGCTTCTTGCCTGGTGGAGTGGACACGCACAGGCCCCAGCCCGGTGCTCATCAGGGTTAAGTCAATAGCAGACAGGGGGAGCAGCGTGGCTGAAGAGTGCCATGTGTGTGAGAATCTTTCTACCTGAGCTGAAATGCTGTAGTCAGCCCTGCAGGACACCCAGCAGGCTAAGGGGAAAACAGCCTGCTAAACCAACACACTATCCCCAGGATTCTCCCACCCTGGGGCCACCAAGACCAGCATGTGTGTACACCCACACACAAACTACTCAACAAAATACGGCATGCGCCATGCTTCATGACAGCTTTGTCAGTCAACTCACAAGAATTCTCTCAAAGTCAAAGTCATTCTTTTCATTGAAATATCAGAAACACAAGAAATATGAGTGTCTATATGGTTGCTGTAGGATCAAACCTTTATATATTCAGATATACACGGCTACTGTACTGAGAGAACGGCAAGTGGATGGTAATTTATCTGTGTGTTTGTAAAAATATTAGTAGAACAGTGAAAAGACAATTATACATGTCCCGAGAAAATAAGTCTCACTATCCCCTATTGTGCTTCTATAACTGATAAGGAAAGAGGTTAGCTTGCCCCCTCCTGACACCCTTAATTTATCGTCTTTAGTAGAATAACCAGTGGTCTAGAAATGCTCCTCTTTTACATTTGAAAATGTAAGTTGTACAAAATCGAAATGCATTTGGCTTGTAGAGTCGGGCAGAAGATGAGCTCTGGTGAGCAGACGAGAGTGATGATAGGAGCAGGGAGGGGTTTTGGCATTTGAGAGGTCTTTTCATGTCCACATTTGCAGCAAACGACTGCACATTTGAGCTGAAAGCCTTTTGGACCTCATTTGTAACACTGTCAAAGGCTGCTTCATGTGCTACTGATATACTAACGACCTCAGAGTGTGAGAGAGAGAGAGAGAGAGAGAGAGAGAAATAGATAGATAGATGGAGAGAGATGGAGAGTGTTAGAAAAAGAGAAAAAAAAGAGGGTGAGCTCTCATCTGGCTACATATTTCCACTTTGATCTGTCTATGAGAGCATGAGCTTTTACTGAGAAATGTCAAACCAAATCAACTCCCACCATATAAACACACACAATCCCAATACATTACTGGTAAAACACACAAATACTAAATAAGTTTAAAAAAAAAGCCTAAAAACAAAGAGTTTTGAATCATTTTAATGTTTGTTGAAAAGGTCTCCTGGAGATCAGTCGAAATGTGGAGATTGAAATGTCTGAGTGCTTTCCCTGCCGAGATATGCAATTTGGAAGGTCGCCGGACAAAAAAGTATTTGGACACCACGGCGAGGTAAACGGTTTTTGGAGCATAACCCCTGATCTACTCGGGCAAAAAATGGGGGTGGAGGTAGCTCAGTGGGTAGGATACTTGCCTCCAGATCAAAAGGTCATGGGTTCGAATCCTACCTTGAGCACCACCACTGAGTCCCTGAGCAAGACCCTAAGTTGCTCCAGGGAGAGACTGCCCCCTGTAGTTAGGGAATGGAAGTCGCTTTGGATAAAAACGTCTGATAAATGCCGTAAATGTAAACGTGTGTGTAACTGTTGGAGGAAAGTGTTTGACTGCATTCTAGAGGTCACCTGATCACCTTCTTTAGCAGTAATAATGATACCATAGAATAAACATATATTTTTATATTGTAATATGCGATTTAATGTCCCTGTTTAAAAAAAAACAAAAAACGAAATAAAAAAAAAAACAGATAAAAATAATATTAAGATTTTACTTGTTACTTTCAGATGAAATAATTGCATAAATAAGTAGCCCTGAGTCTTCTGGAAAAGAAAAAACAACAGCATGAGGCATGAACGGCTAGCTTACGGAGTTAAAATGTTATAGCCTGATAAATAAAGGGATGCAAAGACGGTTTTAAAAGGTTAACCCTACGATCCAATTTCATGACCAGCCTTGACTCTTACCACAGTTCTATTATTTTATTTCCATATTTTGTGCAATCCTCCTGCAAAACCATACACCCAAATGAGGAAACACCATACCTACGTGGTGCAAGTTGTGTATGTTGGTGCAGGCGTTGTACATAACATGCATTTTCATGCACAGTGTATTTGCACTTGCACTTCTTTAATGCTCCTACAGACTTCTTTCTGCTATTGTTGCCTTCAGCTTGTATATTAGGGGCTTAAAACTCTGCAAAGCTGCTTTATGACAAGGAATACGAACAAAACTGAGCTGAACTGAATTGGACGGAAGTGCAGTTGTGATTAAAAAAAGTCCATTCGCTCTCTCCACTCTAGCCGTTCCATTGCTGGACGCCGCGGTGACTGGAACAGCCGTGGCCAGAGCCGGTGAAGTGGAGCGGAGCTAATCTCTCCACAGCCCCGAATGCGCAAACACACACCTGCAATACCAAACTGCAGAGAGCCATCATGTTTGGACAGTGGGGTTGTCGGACAGGTGCTGTCATCGTGCGACGCACATTTAAAGAGGCAAGTCAAAGTCAGAGGGTCTCGTGTCGTGATTAGCATGTTGTTGGAAATGGCTTGGAAGGCCCAGTGTGACAGATGGGGCAGCATGCAGAGCAAAGAGAGCAGCTCCACTGCGGACGCGGGCGTCGCGAAATTAATTGAGCCGTGAGAGGAGGACTGAAACAAATGTGACGCGAGTTTTTCGTTCCTTGCCCTCGTTGTGGGTTCCCGACACACAAATCACCCTTGAGCGGAGAGGAGCGGATGGACCCCTCGCGCTTTCTCCTCATTGCCCCAGCAAGTGTTCGTGGCAAGCCACGGAGCCTAAATGCAAGATGTCAAGATCACTATCTGGAGACAAGCCATGTGCTTATACGGCAGCTCAATTGAATTAGAGCCCTCAGTATATATGCACTCATAAAGCGTTCAAGAGCTATAAAGCATCGGAACTAACAAAGCTTGCTTTGTAAGAAAAAAAGAAGGCTATTTAAGGATCCCTGCAGTGCCAGCATTTGTGAAACTTGAGTAGGCCTTCAAATGTGCATTTCTTACACTTTGCACAAAGCATTCCAGTCAATTAATCTGCCTTTAGCTAACAATTGTTTTGCATGTGGATGTCAGATGTTGAGATCTATAGCACATAGCAAATAGCATCAACCATTTTAGTCTATTTTCTGTTACCAAAATCATTCTCAGGACGACAAAACAGTGTGAAATGAAAATTCTCACTCTAGGAAATGTGTTCAGGGAGCAAATCTGAACTGTCCATACAAACCTGTTTAACAGGCAGGAAGAAAACCCCTGAAAAGCAAAACTTGATGGCAGTAAAAAGTGATGGCAGTCATCTTCCAAAGTCGTACAGCGCTGGATAAAAATAAGAGCCCACTGCAAAATGGTTCAGTTTCTCATATTTGACCTTTTATAGTTGCAAGTATTGAACTGAACAGCTTTCTTTAAAGCATAGGAGACATGATGCAGAGTTTACAGAGGAAAACAAATCTCTTGTTCACTCAAAACGGCAATAACGTTAATAATAGTAGTGTTTTGCCATTCAACTGGTCCCATTGCAAGAGAAGAGAGTCGATTACAGCAGTGTTTTAAATACGATTCGATTCAGGTGATCACTAATCAAAACATCACAAAGCGAAAATGAACTGCAGTGGTCTCTTATTTTTTTCCAGGGCTGTGCAACACTAGAATATTTGGCTCATTGGAGTCTTCGAGAATGCCCATCTGTCCATCCATTATCTGAGCAGCTTATCCCAACCAGGGTCAGTGGGAGGAGGGCTGGACCCGTCATCAGTCCATCGCAGGGCATACACACACACACACACACACAAACACACTCACATATTCACACCTAGAGCCAATTTAGCACCTGAGTGCACTTGTCAGACGTGGAACATGCAATATTGATAATATTTCAAGATTCAAGATTCTTTATTTTTCACATGCGTAGTCATACAAGTACAACACACAGTGAAATGTATCGTTGAGAAGCGTTCTGCTATCATAAACTAATAAACCAGCTGACTTTGGAACATGAAATAAGACAATAAATAAATAAGAAACTAAAAAAGAGCACAGTCTGTGCGGAGCAGTCAGGAAGGCGTCTTGACATGGCCGCGCCATCTTGGAGAGGGGTGACGTATGCAGCTAAACTGGGAGTCCACATTACTGCTGTATTCCCGTTTCGCGTTCCTAATGGCTTTCCAGAGAACGTATCTGCATTTCTTATACAGGTCCGTGTCTCCAGACTGGAAAGCACATGTGCACTCACGGAATTTTTGCCGGATGTCAGCATTTACCCAGCGTTTCTGGTTGGGAAATGACCGGACAGTTTTTGTGGGGCTGCATTCCTTCACGCAGGTCTTAATAAAATCAGTGACTGCAGTGGTGTACTCGTCCAGGTCAGAGGATGAGTCTCTGAACATGTCCCAGTTCACACAGTCTAATCAGTCCTGAAGCTTCTCCTCTCCCTCACGTGTCCAGCGCTGCACAGTTTGTGTCACCGGCTCTTCGCGATTTAGTCTCTGCCTGTAAACAGGCAGCAAAAGGACCGCGCTGTGGTGCAAAGCCCCCAGATGGGCACGAGGCAGTGAGCAGTATGTCCCTTGATGTACTGTGTAGCAGTGGTCTAGTGGGCACCCCAGGTCAGGAGACATGCTGGTGGTATTTCAGGTACACAGTCCTAAAATCTGCCCTGTTAAAGTCCCCAGAGACAATGAACAGTCTGTCCGTCTGCGTGTTCTTGTGGCTGGTGATCAGCTGGTAAAGTTCACTCAGAGTACGCTGTATGTTTCCGTGTGGTGGGATATAGATCGCTGCCGGAAACAGCGCACTGAAATCTCTGGGCAAATAATACAGCCAGCACTTGACCTGCACCCCGGCCCTTCGGCCCCGTAATGACAAGTACCCCCGGGTCCCTCACACCCACACGTGTACAGTCGTGGCCAAAATTTTGAGAATGATACAAATATTAGTTTTCACAAAGTTTGCTGCTAAACTACTTTTAGATCTTTGTTTCAGTTGTTTCTGTGATGTACTGAAATATAATTACAAGCATTTCATACGTTTCAAAGGCTTTTATCAACAATTACATGACATTTATGCAAAGAGTCAGTATTTGCAGTGTTGGCCCTT
>JBBPDB010000017.1:12498155-12508687 GCA_037974465.1 Brachypetersius altus | reverse complement strand
ATACACACACACACACACACACACACACACACACACACACACACACACACACACACACACACACACACACTAAACCCAAATCCAAATGTTTTAAACCTTTTTCTGTAACATTTTTTAAACCTGTCAGAGTGCTAATTACACTGTTTGAGAACAGACTGTCAGACAGTGACATCAGATCAGAGCCAGTGTTAAAGAACAGAAGGTATATTAATGGGTATACATTAATGACCTTCAAGACTGAAACCCTCTAAGCTGCACGGGGATGAATGAGCAAATGCATGTAAAACCACCAATTCAAAGTGAGAATTTTTGCAGCTTATATGGTCTTGTATGGTCTTTATTCACTGGGGTGTAAGTGAATAATTATTGAAACACTTTAATTTAAAAAGATAGTTTTTTCCCATTATATGGGTCCTTTAGATTTTAAAATGCTAATTTATAGTGTACTATATTTCCAAAGCTGCATACAGTATGTAGTTTTTGCCGACTCTTTCATTTGACTGACAGCGTAGGATTTCCCTAAAAGTGCACTAACCATTTCCATTCTGGCCTGAGGGGCAGGAGTGAAATGAGCTTGATGTTAATATTTTTTTCTCCCACAGACTGTTGTGGCATTGACATGAAGGCTATGCCTTTTATACTTTCTGCTGGGTCGTAACACCCGTAAACTGCAGAAATGGTGAGGCGAGCGTTTTCTGGACATGAAATAATTTGGCCATGCCTGTCATGAGAACACTTCCGTTCCCCTATAAACTTTTTAACTCCTTTTATGCAAGTGGACAGACAGACAGACAGGCAGATGAGGCTCTGAACGCTTTCCCTCTGAGGGCTCTCTCGGAACCCTCGGTGGCGGAGTCTGAAGATTTTAGCAAGCATCTTCCACAGCACCACAGAAGCATGAATTCATGCAGGATGCAGAGGGAGCTGAGGCACCCAGCTCCATTTTAATCTATGCCAGAGGCGACTGGAGCTTATTTTACCCTCTGTGGGGAGGTGTAGATAGGGTAGACAAAGTAATGTGAGAAAGGCTGGTGACATGCTATGCTAGTGCACTAAAACAGCACTGCTGCAGGGAGGAGAAAGATCCAGCACCTCAGTGTCTGCAGTAGCTTTCACAATGTACTGCTGCGAATGATTTAGCCGCTTCTGTACTCTTATTAAGAAGCTTATGACGCACAACTATTGCTTTAAATACCATAAAATTCTCACGTCACTACTGACACAGAGACTTTTTTTTTGAGAATGTTGCCATGGCTCCTAATATAGTCATGAAATCCTTTTCAGTATATAGCCACACTAAAGCAAATCACCTGATGAATCACAAACACCACAAACTGATGATTTCCATATAATTTTACTATTTTGAAGCTTTGCATGTACAGTACTGTACAAAAGTCTTAGGTACCTGAGACTGTTATGCTTAAAAGCTGTTTACTACTGGTCAGTAGTGTTAAATTAATGTTAAAACACTTAAATTACAACAAATACATTCAACATTAATACAGTCAATGGTGGTTTTATGTGTGGCAAAGTGTTTGCTTAATCATTTCCAGACTTGCAGCTCCATCAAATCCCTGGTTTGGCTCTTTTTACTACAGTAGATTAAATTATGTTTGTTGATTATGGAATTGTATTCATTCAATGACTGGAGACACTGAGCAGAAACCTGGATCCAAACCTGTGTTCTTCTAACCAGCTCACAAAATATTGACTACTTCTTAGAAAAAAGAAATCTTGATACTTTTTACTGGTTGCTTGTTTGTTTGCATTTATGTGCTAAGACACACATACTCACATAAATACAGACTGTTAAAGAGAAACAGCTGTGAAGTAATGCAAATGTATATATTTTTTCTATGAGTGTAGAATTTTATGCAAAAACACCCTAGCAGCTAACATGCAGTCTACTAAGGTTAGCATTGTAGCTTCTGATTTAGAGAACAAAATAAAAATATTATATTACTAAAAACTATTATATAAAAATATTACAACACGATATGTCTACAATAGAGATTCACATCTAAATACAGATCACATCCAAATACTGCAAGTTTACACGTTAGAGGACCTTTTGGCCACTCTTCGTCACCTGAAAGAGTGAAAAAAATTCTAAATAATATTACAAGCTGCTGCTTTTACACCAAGGTGAGAAGGTCAGCAACTGTCTGAGCTCAAATAAATACTCAGTACTGACTGCAGTGGCACTGTGCAGAAATTATGAAGAACTTTTGTTGTTTTCATAAGAACCATAATGAATGTCTTTTTTCATTCATTATTTGAATGCTAATTCTACATGCACAGCCATGCTGCTTCAGGTGTAAAGCCCACCCTACTATTTTCCTTGGCCGATGCTAGCGAATGGGGGAGTTTTCACTCACTCAGAATTCTTTTGGAAAAAATAAAACCATTCTTAACACTTGCCAAAAGACCTCCACATATGCGCCTAATGAACATCTTCCAAAAAGATATTACAAGATAGGTGGTAGCGTTCCATGGCGAATCTGTCAAAAAAATTATAATAATATCATATTGTGAGGCTCTAGTGATCCTCAAGCCTAATTATAGAACATGTGCACTTTCACAGATCTACGTCTAGTCACTAATTAGGTCTGCACACTACATTGCTCAAAGAGTGAAGATCCTTCAACAAAGGATTCAATTCATCTGGTACTAAAAGACAGCAATAAAAAGGTTCTCAGAGAAGTAACCCAAAACCAAACACGAATTTCCTCACAATGGTGAAGAGTTATTTCAGAAAGGTAGTCACTGCTAAGCTATCATGGCTGTTCAGATTGCTGTGAGCCCTAATTAGTCATTGCTGGAGCTCGCTCATGTTTCTGCTAAATGGCCAGATACGACTTTGCATCACCACAGTTTAGTTGAACAGTTTAGTTTTTTCTTAGTTCTTGTGAGGTTTATTCCTGGAACCATTATGTTGCTGCTACTATTGCTTCTCCAGTGTTGCAGAGGTGGACCATGTGACTGTGGGCATTTCATTAGGATTTTCATAACTGTCAAAGTGTAGGTCTGCTGTGCTGGGTAAGAAACGAGTACATACAATTTGGAAAGTCAATTCCCAATATAGTATCTCTCTTCTCCTCCCATGAGCCTGCTGCTTCATCTTTAGAAGCTATTGGTCACGCAGCACATGAGCTTTCCTCCCAATTAAACATGGCTGATTGGTTCTCAGGAACCCTCTGCCAAGCATAATACATTAAAACTCAAACAGGAACTCCAGTGACAGAAAGTAGCTCTAAGAACAGCTACCAGTGAAATGCCAGGCGTAATGCGTCATATAAAATATACTAATAAGCCATGGGACACTATGTGCTTTCACCATGGCTAAGAGGTTTTCTAAGCACAAAGCAAAGCTTTTACATAAAAAGAGACAACATACCAATACCATACCATACCAATATTTAATCAATAATTTCAATTATTCAATAAAAATAATAACCAAAGTACCCTGGGCTGTGGGTGCTAAGCAACAAGGTCAAGATTATTAGAACACTTTTTTTTTTTTTTTTAACAACAGTTCATTAATTATTTTAACTGATGCATATATTTATTTTTGATTGTTCATACATTAGTTGGTTTTGTAATCCCCTCCCCCACAGAATGTATGCAGTGTGATTCAGTCCATGTGCTTTGATCCATACAGAGATCTATAATACCCTACAGCTGTGAGTTGTTATGTCTAATTGTCTTCAAAATCCTTTAGAACAGTTGCTGACCCATTCAATAAGCACCTTCACTGTTGTCTGCCAGGCACAAAAGCTCAGGGAGTGATCTATTAAAAGACACAGACCACACTGCATGAGTGCGAAATGCTCCCGGAACTATATAAATGTCAGTGACATTATGGCACACGGTGACAAAACAGCTACTGACTCTGTAATAACGGCTACTTCTATTAAAGAAGTTAACATTCACTAGATATGTTGCAGAAACACATATGCCACACTACTCTATAAGACGTGATGATGTCATACATGAGGTAATGCATATACATTTACTTAAAATGTACCGAACTGAACAAAATTAGCCTTACTGTAGCATCTGGTATCATTTTCTATACTTGCAATTGCTCCTTGACTGAAAACAAGCTCTTTAAGACCACTTTGGCTGTTCAGTATGTCAAGTATGAATAAAAGATGAAACATACTTATTGCATATATCTATTCAATTAAAATAATAAATAAATAAAGAGCACCTTATATTAAAACACTGCTTCCAATGAAAGCTTCTGTCCATCATCGCTCGTAGCAGCATAGCATGCATGACTAACGACACAAGTTATAGATTTATGGGTCCGTTTCAGCCATGACATGAATGGACGGCTTTAATAAGATGAAGGCTCCATACTGGCAAGAAGGGCAGTAGCCATTAGTCATAAGAATCAAAGGCAGGCACGATCAGAAATATGCGGCGAGAAACAACCAGAGGTGGGTGGCCAGCAATTACATTTACTCAGTCACACATGTAAAAGCATGTAAAAACTCTACTTTAGCCTCAAATATAGACCTTGGTTTAGTATTTAGTATTATTATTAGTAGCAGCACAAGCAAATCTCAAATAATACTGACACAAAGCAGTGGACACTATATTCAGGGATGCTGCTTCATGGTCTGATTAGCCGAGTCACGTTCAAAGCAATGTAAATGTTTGATTTTGAAATCTTGTATTTATTAAAGCAACACGCCACTCAAAGTCATGCATGACACTGATTTGACTACATTAGCCATGGGAGAATAATGTGGACTCAATTCTGGCAAGTGGGTTTTATATTAAAGCAATAACTAAAAATGCCCATTTATTCTTCTATCCAGTTACTGGGTGTCATGCTGTGTGTTATAAAGAAAACTTCCTTATAGGACTTTTGCATGGAGACACTGCATAAACTTCACTTGGTGAAAAGTTAACATTAATAAAGTCAGGCTTTGATAAAATCAATAAAGTCAGGTTTTGATCAAATTAAAATGGACTCGAATCAACTGAAAACATAGCCAACAGATCTAAAAACGACTGAAAAAAAACGACTAAAAATCTATACTGAAATCAATATCTGCTACTTAAGTTACTATCAGCAAGTCACACACCTTAAAAAATCTTGTCAAAGAAAGTCAGAGGTTAAAGCATAAGAAAGGAAAACATGGAGTTAAGTCACTTTAATGAGTGGGCTACAGCCATGGATCAGAGCAGCTGAGCTTCAGCTTGCACTATTACAGATATACTGAGTACACAATGATACAATGTTACACTTCTGATGTAATCTCGTAATGTTTCACTTCTACTTAAGTCTTTACGATATCAAAGAAAGTACAGTCGCAAAGGCTGTCTTTGTTATTTTCCTGCAGGTTACTGACAAATGGAACACTGCTTCCCGGGGTAAAGATGTCAGGGGTCGTTCTGTCAGCAAACAATTCCATCAACTTAGCCTCACGTTTGGGACCCTGCTTAGGCATAATTAACAGCCCGCCCAGGAGCAGGCATCCATCTTCCGCCTTTAACGTCCTGCTCATTTCTCATTCATGGAGAGTGGCTCTGCTCCTTCCCCCCTCATATGGCAGCCGTCTAAAAATACTTCTGAGGTCATTTGCCATGCTTATTGCAATCAATAAGAAGCCATGTTTTTCCTGCAGACTCAGGTTTGTTTGACTTTGAGCTCGCCACTGTGAGCCTAGCTGAGATAACAGGTCTGCGTGTGTGTGTCTATGTGATTTTCAGTGTGTGTGCACGCGTGTGTGTGTGTGTGTGTGTGTTGCAAGGTGTGACGCAGCAGAATTGCGAAGTGGCGAAAGGAGGCTTGGTGCAGCATCCCTCACATGAAAGTTCAAACAGATCTAAGTTCAAGGCATGCTGTGTTGCTACTTGAACTTAAAAAGAATTTATAATAAGAATCCTTAATTCAGATGGACCAAAAAAAAAAAAATCAATTGACCAAAAAACTGAAATACAACCTGGTATATTTTACAGCAGAAAAAGTATCCTAAATCACCTTACAGGAAATTCTACTGACTTTTCAAACTTTCTCTAAAACGTTTTCATGGTTAAGAAGGTTTTGGTTAGTATTTGAAATGGACATATTTGCATTGCAGACAGGACGACCTCAGGTTCCCATTCTCATCACTGTGAAAAATATCCAATCTTTTAAAATGCACCATTTCTCTTTAAATCACTCTGAATTCATGTTTGACATCTCAACCACTGAACAGAAATTTCAACAATATGTGCCAAACATCAAATAAGTAAAATATATTAGATATTGTGTTTAAGAGATGATTTAGCCATGACATATTTTTTGCAGTGTTTTACTGTTCCTGTTACAAACACAGGCATATCTTAATATTTGGACTCAATTGCCTTGATACATGCTTCGATATGTCGTGGAAATTCTTGCAAGCTTCCCCTCTCTGCTCCTCTCCATTCAGGTATGTGTCTGCTCTCTAAAGCTTCTTTTCTTGCTCTCTTTAGCAGTGGTAAAGTGCCAGGCTCTGTCAGAGCACTGTGCCGGTCTCCGGGGGAGGCCATGCATTTTTAAACACTTTTCTGCTCCCTGTTCCCTGGAGAAATGAATGCTAAAGGCGGCCGTGTACACCACTCAGAGCAGAATTAATACTGAGCTGCGAGACATTGCAGCCAAAGCTGCCGTGACCTCCAACAACTTACTCCAACACCTTTATGTAGAACAAGCGCTTACTGTAGATCTGCATTTCTCACTCTGTCTTAGACATTTAAGACTTTAAGCACTTTAATAATAGCAAAGTGTGTCCAGGGCTGGTTCAGATTAATCAAAACCATCTTAGGTAAAGTAAAAACCTGAATTAAACAAGGAATTTAACATATGTAGCTGTGTATATATGGTCTTTACCTCAGTTGTGTGTGGCATAGATTAAACACTATGTAGCCTCATTATTCACACTTATCGCAAGACCATCATACACACCTGAACGGAACGAGCCTCCACTGCGCACCTGTTCCAAAAAAGCTCACAAGGTGAAAATTGTGAATTTAGTTGTCATTTTTATTGCTTTTATTTAACAAAGGTTACAAGAGTTAAAAAAACATCAACATGAAGTATCATATTGTGTGTGCATTGTAAAAGTTAAAAAATGTAAGCACAAACAAACTGCATTGACACAGGAAAATTACATGCAGTCTCTCTTAGATTGTTTGAATGTTACAATGTTTAAATGTTTTATTTTTTAATCATTTATTGCACTAACATTCATCATTAAAATTATTTAATTCTTTTGGGGGAAACAGGTGTTAATCACCCTCTTGATAAAGACACGCCTCTTTCATTTTGGAGCAGGAGCTGTAATTCCGCCTTGGTTTGGTCATTGTAAATCTGGGAAAATAATGCATTGCTCATTTTTTAAAACTTTAATTGAAAAGAAAACTGACAATGTTGTTTTAAGACTATTTATGAAAGATTCACATTGTCAGTCTATGCAAGTGAGCTTAAAAGGAACACCCTAAGCTTAATGGGGACGCCAATAGTTTTGTAATAAAAATATAATGGATTTAATTTTAAGATCTGTATTTTGTTATATAAATGTTCTTAATCATATATAAAATCATATACTAATTGCAGGGAGTTTATGTTTACTGAATATATGTTTATACTTAAGCTTTTCTTCAGTGAAGTCACACTGATGCGCTCAATTTTTTATGCTATGGTACCCGTTAAGCTCATGTTAAAATTATATGGAATCTTTCAAAAGTACTGCAACCTACAAATATTAATTCTCAACAGTCTGGAAATAAATGATGTACTGAAGAGTAAAACACAAGATATCATCACTTGTGATTTACTACATCAGTGTAGTGCACAATCTTATTTGTAGGTAGCATGCTAACCACATATAATAATAACAATAATAATAATAATAATAATAATAATAATAATAATAATAATAATAATAATAATAATAATAACATTTTATTTATAGAGCGCTTTTCAAGATACTCAGTCGCTTTACATAAAATTGAAAAGTTTACAATTTGCATTGAGAACACATACATACAATCACAAAATATTTTGTGTTGTATATTAATACTATAGCATTTCATTTCAGGTATTTATTTTCATTTGTTTAAATTCAATATATGTTTTAAAAGGTAAAGTGTTGTGTTCAGTAACTACAGCAAGTCCACTTGTACCTATATTGTTGAGTTTTGATAAAATATGTAAGTAAGGAACTTCCTCAGAAAGATAAGCCTGCCATTTGGGAACTGGTTGTAACCAGAATCAGTGTTAAAATCCAGTGTTAACCACAGCTGGATATAATTAGTTTTAGAGAAATCCATAGAAACCTTTAGTTCACAGTAAAGTGGCCCCTTATAGTCATGTGTGATCACACCACACCTCATGTGAACCGTGTGAACTGTGTGAAATTCTTTCTCTACGTTTAACCTATTCACCGACCAGTGGGCTGCCACCAATGAGGGAGCAGTGTGTTGGGACAGTACCTTACTCAAGGGTACCTCAGGGGTGCCCCTAGCAGTCCTGGGATTCAATCCCATGACCTTCTGATCTCTGCGCGAACTACCTATCGAGCAGGACACCAGCTGCCCCTTGTGTCAGCTGTTAAGTGCTTGAAAAATGACTCAATATCCTACAAGAAGTAAGGGTAAAAATTGTTTACTTCCATGTTCCAGGAAGAAAAAATGTTCAGTAGGCAAAAAACTGAGCACTTATGGACTAATAATGTACTACACTTCCTACACTTTTTACTATAATTAAGCATAATGAGGTAGTGCTGTCTTCTCCACCGCATAAGCTTGAAGTTTTGCCTATACTCAGTCACAGTGATGGCGTCTACCAGTACCATAATTTTGTTCTGCTTGCCTTTTTCTTAATAATATACAGTTGCTAACATTTAATGAGGAAAAGCATCCAATACCCCCCCCCCCATAATCATGAATCTCTCCAAGATCAATGTTTGTTTTTTTGTTTGCCTTTGTGAATTATTAATTACGCTACAGAGGTGCAGCTTTGAAGTTCTTCATAACGATCCCAGAATCATTAAATAATATGTCCTAAAAGCCAAATAGCTTCATGAGATAAAAAGGAGGCAGTGATTAATAACCAGCTTAAGGGAAAAGCTTTTAAACCCACCATTCATAACTTTAAGCAGTGATGTACTTTATAAGGCTACAAAGATGTGCATCTGCGATATCGTTCTCCATGCTGATAAGGGTCTGTGAGAGTATACAATGTGAAAGAATATTCTGTACAGAGGAGGGTAGCAATGGATAAATTGATCAAATTTAATTCAATATTTCACACATATATCCCATGAAACTGGATAAAGTTTATGTCACAGAACATCAATAAAAAGCTTGATGTAGGATATTAGCATTGATAAAGTTTACACCATTCTACCATTAACTCCACACTGATGCAAAAACAGAATACTGGGGGTCCTCAGATTACAACAGTCTGGACATACAATGTTTTGAGTTTACGAAGCTCCCTCCAATAAGAATTTTTAAAAATTGAGATGTGAGTGTTTCGACTTAGTCTGTTAGCATCGCACTTACGGACTACATAGGTGAACTAGTTTGGTTGCGCACGGCGAAAGAATATGCAGTAATGTGCCTTATAAGTGAGGGGCATCCTTTTCATTTTTCTGTGGCTTAATTGTGCTTTTATGTTTTAGATCAGTGGTGTCAAACTCTGGTCCTGGAGGGCTGGTGTCCAGCACATGGTTGATGGTTCTCCTCAAACACATTCACTAAGCCTGACAATTAACAGGTGAGGTGAATCAGGTGTTTCTGAGCAGGGAAATAACCAAAACATCTTGGACCACTTTTGTTTTTGCTCCCATTTCTCATGAGCTGAACCCAAAGATCTTAAACATTTTCTACATACACAAAAGACCCATTACTGTCAAATGTTGTTCAGAAATCTGTCTTACTGAGCACTTCTCCTTTGCCGAGATAACCCATCCCACCTCACAGGCAGTCGCCCTGTGTTCAGGAAGTTGTGGGTTCTGATGCCTGGCAGCCTTGGGGAAAAAACTGTTTCGGGGATTTTTTTTTTTTTTAAATTTCACAACAGATGTCCTGTGCAGACACTGCTCGCTAAAGTTATGTGTTTCCTTTGACTTTCGATAGGAGCCTAGTGGTTAGGGCAGTCACCCTGCGTTCAGGAAGTTGTGGGTTCTGATGCCTGGCAGCCTGGGGGAAGAAACTGTTTCAGGGATTTTTTTCTTTTTTTTAATTTCAGTTATTTTAGCTTTTGGTTTATTCCCTTTCATAAATGTAAAATAAGTAAGTATATAAATAAATAACTCACTGTGAAGTGGCTGTGTCTGGTGCTGGGAGTAAGCAGGCTTTCCTCTTTACCGTTTGCTGGACTTCACAACCTTCACCTAAGAAATGGACTTGGATTGATCTCCAGAAAAGCAACCCCAGACGAAAATAATGGAAACAGCTGGCCATATTTTACTCTGTCCGTAAAAAGGATGCACTAAATTTTTTCTCCTAAGTAGTCTTGGCTTCACATTCAGATTTGGAGGAAT
>JBBPDB010000017.1:12446037-12459558 GCA_037974465.1 Brachypetersius altus | reverse complement strand
TGTGACCTGGACAATGCAGCAGTGGTCTACCGTCCTGTTCACTGATGAGTGTCAGGTCACCTTGCACAGAAATGATGATCGTCAGCATTGCTGGAGAAGGCGAGGTGAGCGATATGCTGAGGTGAACATAGTCCCCAGGGTTTGCTTTGGTGGAGGAGGTGCAACAGTATGGGCAGACATCACCAGTCAGATTTGGATATTGGACACGGCTCAGTCACTGCACATTCTTAACTCAGAGACATCATAGAACCCATCATCATCCCAGCACACCCCCAACTTTCTGTTCATGGATGATGATGCTACACCACATCGTGGCAGAACTGTCACAGCTCGACTTCAGGAAGTTGGAGTGCCTCATATGATATGGGCATCAATGTCCCCTGACCTGAACCCCATAGAGCAGGTCTGGGACCAGTTGAAGCAGAGACTAAATGATCGTACCCCACCCCCACGTGACCTGGCAGAACTGCGTGTAGCACTTGTGGAAGAGTGGAATGCATTGCCTCAGAATAACATCATGAGGCTAGTGAGGGGCAAGCTGTCATTGTGGCAAATGGTGGAAACACCCGCTACTGACAATGTCAATTTTGGTTATTTGGGGCCGTCCCTGTTATTGTCTAAATTTTTAGGTTAATAAATATTAAACTAATGAAAATGGTGTTTCTTTTCATACATTATTAGTTATATCAAAGGTAACTTTTACTTATTTCATAAAAATTCAGAGCAAATAGGACAAGCACTCGTGTAAATAGCAATATCCCTCTCTTATTGTGAGTAGTGTATATATATTTAACATATATATTTAAAATTTAGATATATATTTAACATTTAGGTTTAAAAATTAGACCTCTAAATTAGTTTGTTTTTTCAAATGGCATACCCTAGGCTTGGACTTGGGACTAAAGACTTGACATTGCCACTCAAAGACTTTAAATTACTTGTGAACATCTCTGGCAGACTATGGGGTAATTAAACAAAAATTAGGAACTAGTGCGGGAAAACTGCTCCCGAAATATATGGCCTATAGCATGTGATATATTGCCCCTGAGACTCATTTTACCCACAGAGTTATGTTTCACATATTTTCTTTTTCTAAATCCCTCAAGCCCAAGAGTGCAGCCTACGCTGGCAGCCCAGGGTTTCTTGCATTTACATGTATTATGCTATTTCACAGCACTGAAAGTGAAAAACATATATATAGCATAGAAATACAGTCACAGATGCCCGTGTTTCAAGATGGAGAGGCGAAAACTGCCAAAGGCAATGCAGTTCTGTAAGTGCCTAAGGTGAAAAAATCATATAGGAACCTGTAATCTAGGCTTGTATTCTTGTTGGTTGTTTTCCATGTCTTTGAATGGTGATGAGCCTGTTAGAAATGGACTCAAAGCATATGTGGTATCTTGGGAACAAGGCCAGATTCCACTCATTTTATCCCCTTGTCTAATGGCAGCAGTAATCAGGAAACTGTTAGATCAAAACTTGCTCTAGATACTAAAATTCTTGAGAAACATAAAATGCTTGAAAATACTGGTCTAGGACCACAAGTATGTGTCCATCTTCTGGAGATCTACTGGCTATATGCAGCTCAGCTCTATCAAACCCCTCAATAAAATGCCAGAGCAGCTCATGCATGCAAGATATTTTTGAAGGATGTGACCCTTAATGCCTGTATCAGCACAACGGCTGTTATCTATCAGGTCTGCATTGCTTCATGTTTTAGACAAGCAAAACATTTTCCAACTGATTGATTTTAGTGAATATTTTGCTGCTATAATTAAAAATGCAAATTTAAAGTGAAATCTGTTCATCTCACCTAATATCTGCAGCCGTCAAGCATCAAAATGCTTCCCTGTGTGTGTGTGTATGTGTGTGTGTCTGTTTTTATTGGAATGCAATGAATCAAAAAGCATTCCTCAAATTTCTGTCACCAGCTTTGATAAGTATCAATAAAAAAGCTGCATGAAGTCAGTGGGAAGGCAGCGGTCAGCCAGCCAGTCTTGCTTTAATTTCTATTTGAGCACATCCGACACGCCCATCTTTGCAGCTCAGGAACGTGAATCAAAACCAGGGCGCCAAGGGCTATTACAGCCACACACAAACAAGAAGGAGGACATAACTGATCGTTTGTCAGAAGCTGAACTTGACGTTTCAGGTCACAGTGGATTAAGGATATGTAAACAGAAACACCACAGACTGGCTAACGGAGTCAGAATTCTAATTTCCCATGTCAACAAGAATTTTCTTTATTTCTCCACTTCTTCTTATGATGCTCTCTCACACACACACACACACACACACACACACACGCACACACAGAGATTTTCTATAAGAACCTAACTCATCGTTTTACACGGAAATCTCCACAACAACACGGAACCTGCAAATATTCTCCACATTTTTTTTATTTGCTTTTTTGTGATTATTATTTTATATTGCCACCGAAAATGAGGAAAAATTTGGCCGAAAAACGAAACCAAAACACAGAAAGAAATTATTATTATTAAATTATTAAAAGAATAAATCCGTTACAAAACTATGAAAATATTGATTTAGCATTCAAACAATGCACAAAATAAAATTTGAAATAAAATATTTTACTTACTTAATAGCCTAAAAGCAAGAAAGCTGAAATATTAGCCTCGTCATAAAACAAGTGAATTCAAATGCATTTTAATATTCTGACAAAGTGCATGAACAAAGTGCATTCAGAACAAGTGCTTTAAAAACTGCTGAAAGATAACAACATTCTCTGTAGGCCAAGTGTATTAAAACAAAGACTGACATAGCCCATATATTAACTGTAATGACTGGAATGTCTTTTCAAAAACACAGACAGAGTGGGTGTGCTTGAAGGGTTTTGCCTCTTCTCTGCAAGCTGATCGGGAAGTTTTGATTTTATATGATAAATTAATCCCAACCTTCTTAGATATATCGAAATGAGCCCACATGGCAGACATGTTGGCTCTAATCCAATCCAAGGTTACAGTAATTCAATATATAGAACTCCATCAGGAAATCAAGATAAAAGATTCTTATAGCTTTCCCATTCTTTCTATTGTGACTATACATGTATTTATGTATTTATTTTATTGTATTTTTCTTTTTTATTCTACTTGTCAATCTATTTTACTATTTATCTATGTTTTTAAATTTGTGTCATGAAATGTTTGTGGAAATGTTTGTGGACTTGTGTGCTACCACTACAAAAAAAACTATTGCCCAATTTGGGACCAATAAAGTACTATTACTACTACTACATCCAGACACCTTCCGGACCGTTCCATTCAAGGTTGTGCTCTTTTTTAGTTTTTTTATTTATCTATTTTTTTGCATTTCTACTTTAGTGTGTTTCAGAGAATTCCATATTTTTAAATTAAAGCAACTTATTGTTTATAATGTTTGCGTCTCTACACATATGCACATTGAATCTACAGAATGTGCACATGTGGAAAATTCTATGCCCAACCTCACTGTTTCCCCTTAAGACCTAATCAGTGTCTGAAGTGAATATGTTAATGTGTGCAGTGCTTATGATAGCACTCTCTTAATTGATACCCTTAATTACCAAACAAATGTCTAAACTTTGCACAATAATATCAATCTGAATGCAAATTTATTCATGAAACCATGTAACATGTAGGAATGAAATGTGTAGTTTGTGCTCCTCTTGGGGCAGAAGAATATGGATAATTTCACTCCATGCAACATTTACCAGCTGTATTTGTTCATTATGGTCCTTTAGAATAAATTGACTGCTTCTGTGAAATCTGTGCTCGCTGTAGAAATTCGATACGTAAATGATAAAAGTGGTAACTTCTTTTTAATAGGGCACTAATAAGCTGAAAAGCTTGAATTTTCACTAGCCACTTATTCTTACCTTGATGGACTTGGCCAGTATTGTGTTGGACTGCTGCTTGTGAGCCAACTGTGGACTTTTAGTGTTCTTTAAACTGCTCATGTCCTGCAACATCAAAACAAAACAAAACAACACAAACAAAAGAAATCAACATTATACTATCACATCTATTGACTCTTCAAAAGTACATTCATAACCTACAAACGTGGTAGAGAGACTAACAGAGTAACTGCAGAATGAACAATCTCATATGTAAACAGGATTATGAGGGCTTTAGGGTGAATTTTTAAAGCCTGCTGCAAACTACATGATAACAGAACTCTTCTGGGTTTACTGCACGTCACACTGTACAGGGTGATGCCAGTAAAATCCTGGCCAAAATCAGTGGCAGACTCAGCCCCATGCCAGATTATATGATAACGATTCACTGATGACTTCCTGATAGGCTTACAATGCAGGAAAGCAACCAACAAATGAGTCATCTTACATGGTGGTGCACATCATCCAATGCTGCACTCCTAGTGATGAATTCCAGGTGCATGCCAGTAGTTGGAAGAATTTGGTCTAACATTTCTAACACTGTTAGGCTGTAACATCAGTGCATGATATAAAGTGTCTTGCAGATAGTTAAAAACGTGATCCTCCTGAATGATCTGCAAGTTGAGTTTGTCAGTGACCTGAGTTTATCAAAAAGCAAACATTTTGTTTCCAGCTGGTTTAACTGGCCATCTAATGATAATGGCTGTTTGAATGGCCACATATTCCACCGCTTATCGTGCTTTCTTAGCCTGTTATCACGATCTGTGTAGTTATTCATTTTCTCCTCTCTTCATGCCCCCTAATTTTACACACTCCTTAGGGATCCTTAGGGATTAAGTGGTATGTTATTACAGAAGGGGAGACATGATGTACACAGAATAGATTAAAAAAAGATAAATATACACCTCTCCCTGTTTTATGATATAGGCAGCTTCAATGCTTCAATGACAGCTGGAAAAAATGAGGTATTCTTCTGGGAAAAACTGAAGTATTCTTCATGCATTCCTGTGTTTGTGTTCAATTTATACCCAAAGCCTAATTCTACCCACTAGCTGCGTCTCTCTGAATCGAGCTACCTGTGCTGGGAGAGTGAAAGCTATCATGTGTTTACTCTGAAACACTCAAAGCATCATGGTATCTTTTCAAACTGCTGCAAGCCAACATCATTGGCCATCTCAACAGACTTGGAGGTGAACCCTGACTGCCAATTCAGTTATGTCAGCAAATACATGCCCACCCTGACAAGCACAACTCTGACAGATGGGGAAGAGGGGGCCCACCCTACCCCTCCAGAGAGAGTGGCAAATTACGCTCTTTTGGATTCCCAGCCAGGGCTAACTGGTCACCAGGGATGCAACCCACAATCTCCCATTGATTGGCCAGCATTTAGACAGTGGTGGGTTTTTCCACTCTGGAGCCCTATGATTTCCTAGTTTTGTCTTTGACCAAAAATCAGAAAGTGTATGGTTGCTTTAGTCTCATAACCCTGACAGACCTGTTGTCTCACCTTTCATTTCTCAATTCTATGGTTTCACAATTACCCAACTATTGATTGTGATCATGCGCTTGTTTCCCTGAAAAATCTATAATGTTTTAGTAAGTATATCTAAGCTTCTATGTCCAACTTTACCAAAGTCCAAGTGAGAGTAACATAAGACCCAGGGGGAAAATGCACAGGGGTGGAAAAACAAGCAACCAAACAAAAAAAATATCCCAAAACAGCACTACTGCGAGATCCTTGTTGAGTTTTCTTCAGAGGCACAGCTTACCTGACAAATACCTCAACTGAGATCAACTTCACCCTGAAGAGACTTTCTCTGAGACAGAGCTCATACCTGAGAGAGAAAGAGACTATCCTAAAAGAGAACGGAGCCTACCAAAGAAGGAAAGTGTACCTGACAGAAGATTTACCTGGGAGGGCATGGCATGGCCAGAGAGGAAGGTCTGGTACTTGAGTGGGATGTGGATGCTCTCTTTGGGCCGCAGGAAAACCTGAGGAGTCGAGCCATTGTCCTTCAGGTGAAACATCTCTGCCTCCAATGGAGTGGAGGTCTTCGTCAAGTCCTTAAAATACCCCCACTCCTCAACCTTCACTATGACACTGCAGACAAAGAGTGAAAGAAAAAAGAGAGCTTGCAGTCTTTCTGGAGCCTTCATACAGTTTGTTTTTATTTTGTTTTATATTTGCTGGCAGGAGAAAAACAGTGAGCTTTCTGTGAGCTGTGGAAAAGTAAGCTCTCAAATTCTAAAGGAACGGAATTTGAAGGGACGTGTTGTAAAAAGATAACACGCACTGAATACGTGGAATAAAAAAACATCACTTTCTCTTTCATAGTGAAAAAAAAAATCATGCACAAATATATGAAGGAAAAGGGTGCTTTAGACATCAAAGCCTGTACCTCAGGCTATTGTAAAGTGAATATTCTTAATAGATGATCAAAAAGAATTTCGGGGCTTCGAAACGGCAGCTCGCATGCACAGGATGTGGACTTGAAATTGAGTCTCATCGTGTTTTATCGTATTCTGTGCCATAATACCCAGCACTAAAGGTGGCGTGTCATTCTGAGACTGGCACAAACTCCCAAGGAGGAGAAGATTTGAAAGTGACGATAGGATATTTCATGGACTGGAAATAGAAAAGGAACTGGTAGGGTGTGTAGGAAGCATGTCAGTTTCACCCCATTCTTCCAAATGAAGTTTTTATCAGGTGGGAAATTAGATTTTTCCATAGAAAGAGTTCCAAAAAACAGAAAAAAATGAAGAGAAAAGTAGAGAGAAAGAAAGAAAGAGTGTATGTATGTATATAGAGAGAAAGCGATGAACTCAAAATAGGCATATATACTGTATACATTGTAGCACAGCATGGTTAGAAGTTGCAAAGTGTACACACACACACACACACACACACACACACACACACACACACACACACACACACACACACACACACACACACACACATCAGAGGCTATAGATGCTGTATTGCTCAATACAGAGCGACATGACAGGTCTGCAGGTGTTGATGTTTCCCACAGGAGCACTGCAGCTTCTGAAAGACTTTCACTCATATTACAGGTAGTGCAGCAGGACCCTAGGGTGTCCTTCTCAAGCTTCCATAGTCCTCATGTCAATGTGAATATGTTAGACTTGTTATCTTCCGTTTCTATATATCTGTACAACACAGTGAAAGTTCACACTATGATTTTTTTCATTGTATTTTTTAATACAGTGTTTGGACATCTGTATATCTAAACATCATATCTGTACTGTCACACCACTGTCATTAAAAAAGAAAAAAAAACATAGATCTGGGATCTGGGTAAGAGAAGCAAATGACAAAACCAAAATACTCAAATTATAATCAGTGAAGTTGATTACACCACCCACAGGTGTCAGATGTGATCTCTTTTAACGGATGCCCCATTTCTATTTTTGAACTGTTGCATCGAGCTGATGTTCAGTCTCTACACCCAACCACGCTTCTTAACCATTTCTGTTGGTCCTGTCATCATGAAATACATCATGTTAAGGACAGCAGACATTAAAGCAATACAAAAAATATGAATCCTGGAAAATAAAAAGAGGAAAAACAAACAAATAATTCAGAATACAGTGTCTTATGTCTCCCCAGCATCTCTCATCAGCTTCTACAAAGAACCTGATTAATGTTCGCATAACAGTGCTACTGTATTGCATACTTAATGTATAATTATTGTTATTATTATTATTGACTTTTCCAATGTTTGTGATATTAGACCATAAAGGCATTTACGTGATAAAAGTATTGGAAAACTGTGGGCATGGAGGCCCGGATTCCTGAACCTCTGTATTAAATGCTCCTGTCTGTCGGGATGTCAATGCATCACTGCAACCTTCCAAAAGATACACACAACAGAACTGTTTATTTTTTGTGTACCATTTATTCTGTACAAGCACCAAGCTCAACAGGTTATTCTGTACATTTAAACCCATACTACTTTTTATAGATTCATCTTTCATACTAATTTTACTGGCAAAGTAACAAAAAAAGTTAATTCTAAAGGATAAAAATAACTTAGAAACTCCATCAAAACTCCATGTTTTTATTATAACCATATTACTAGTTATTTGCTGCTGTCCTTTTATCAAAACATCTCATCATATTTAGTCTGAAAACTGAAGACTATTTTGACTTGTAGTCAGGCACTAAACCATTATAGGTTCAGCCTTTATTTTCCCGGTATTAAATATTTGTTCAGTTATATCTTGAATAACCATTCATCAACTAAATAGCCCCAAACCTTTTATCGGAGTTGAACTGATCCTTGCCTGTTAAGAATCTAAAATCAGTCTCATCTTCATTCTCGCAAATCTGTCATTTTTTAGTGTTGGATTTGACCTGGTTTTTATTTTATGCCTAAACACTGAGCAGCCTCCCCACTTATTAATCACTGGTGAGGTCTCTACATACAGCTAGTCCTCCGCTGAAAGCCATTTATGGTCATGGACTGGGATATAAACAATGATTTAATATCTGTTGCTGGGCCGCAGTTCAGTCTCCAGGTCATAAGTGCCACACTACAGTGCACTGAAAATGTGAACCAGAACATCTTTAATTAATGGCTGGGAGTCTGACACATCAGGTTTTATTTTCTGTGTCTCCATCTTTCTTTTAGTTTATGATGATAATTCATGGAGGTCATCACTGAGGCCTGTCGATGGTCTAAAACAAACAGATTGTGCAGCCCCTGTTCCACACATTAGCGAGGCTAAAACACATGTGGAATGTGATCAGTGTCTCTTATCAATGCAGTGCTCAGACAAAGAGGGTGAAGATTTTCAATGTTGAATATACCCTCTGCAGTTTGATCTGATTACTGCTCATTCAACCGGCGCTTAACTCGGGAGTCATTAATCCTGATAGCTGTTCTTGGCCCACTGAGCATCTCTCGCAGGCGTTTGCGCTGAGCTACCCACTAACATTAAAGCTGGAAGGCTGAGAACAGCATGTTAGCAGCCATCGCAAACTCCCATGACCCATGCGCTGAGATCTTTGCACACGGGTTGGACTGCATTCTTTGGTGGTGCAGACAGGGAGAGACATGGTCTGGCTTTGCATGGTGCAGCTTTAACACATCTTTGGTTACTTACATGAAGCTAAATTTTTAGTGAATGCAGAGCCTCCTGCCTCAACTTTGTAGATTTGTAAAATAGGTTTTTAATAAAACCATTGGTGTTTTCATGGAATGCTGTTGATTATTTGCTGCAGAATTTGACTAGGTCAAGAACTAGGGCAATGTCCTGCAGAAGCTGACTAGAGCGTGAGTGGGGAGACTCTTTACTGCAGTAGTGGCAATGGACTGGGCGACAAGCCAGAGGAGACTTTACCAAGGTGATGAAGTTTGACTGGGCTGTGAGCCAGTAGACTGTTCACTACAGTAGTAGAGTTTGACTGGGCCATGATCTGGGAGACTTTCACTGCAGAAGCAGAATAAAACAAGATTGACTGGGCCAAAAATTGGTGGATTTTTACAATGGAAGTCAAGTTTGACTGGGCCATGAGCTGGGTGACTATATCTCATGCGTGAGATAGTTTGCACCTTATCAGCTGGGAAACTATTTGTATATGTTTTTGCTATTGATTTGTGGCATCAGAATGTAAAATAGAGGGTAAATAACAAATCACAGCAATGACAATATGATTTATACAAGCCCGTTATTAAATAATGGAATAATTCAATGTGTTGCATATGTTTACATTGTTTAATGTCTTCATATCACTGTCAAGTTTATGTTTTACACTTGCAACCTGCAACTCATTGCATGCAAGTCTTTCCAAGATATAAAGTTCACACAATTGTACTCAAACTGCCCAGGTATGGCTTACTGCATGGTTTGAAAAAAGTGTGTCTGTGTCTGTGTGTGTGTGTGTGTGTGTGTGTGTGTGAAATCCCACCTGAGCTCTGGGTCGTCACACTCAATGGTGACCGTCTGTGGAACGTTGAAAGGGTTCTTGAGCATGAATTCGAAGAACTCGGCGGTCCCGAGTGTGGCATAGAGTGTGTGTGTTGTGGTGATGGCCTTGCTCAGCATGTTAGTGATGCTCTCTGGTTTACAGCGTTCTCGATATGCCTCAATCAAATGCAGGTCCTGAGAGTGCTGCATGTGGTCCTCCTTTCTCCTCTGAAAGAGAGGGGGGGGGATTATAGATTGGGAAATAACAAACAATTTAATAACAATCAAAATCAATAAACAAACATGAACCTTAAGAGAAAGACACTGCTCACAAACATCTAACTCTTCTAGATCCTTTAAAACACATATGACACATAAAGCCCTCTTCTTACAGTCCTGTCAACAGTGACAATTGTGATTAGAATGTGATATAAAGTCAGTCTTAGAAAAAGCATTTGTGACATTTACAAAGTTGTAATGCTGATCTAATCTGCCGGCACATTTTAATGTAAATGTAGTTTATTATGTATATTATATTTGTAATAGCTGTACAATTACATTTAGTATCGAAAAACAACGATGGTGACTATGGCTTAATAAGAGATAAGATTAAGCAAATAAGCAAACAGAATAAATAAATGCTACAAATCCATGCAACTTCTGCCATTACTTAAATGGCGCCAAATAGCCAAGTCACATATGGTGTCTGGACTTTGTCCTGGAACTGTAACAATAAAATTAGGCCTATTGGTGGCTTGATTACAAAATTATCGAACTCCTCTTTTAAAATATTTGAGTAGAGACAAAATGTAGTGGCTGGGTTCTGTCGTTCTTAGCTAGGCGACATCCCCTGGTCCATAATTACAGTCAACAGTGTCAGTAATCACACCAGCTAGTGAGGACTAAGCAACTCGTTTGTCCAAAGCAACTTGTTAGTGACGTTAGCCTTGTATATCTAGTGCAAAATTACTGCAACAAACATCTTAGCTGAACAACAATTAGTGAATGGCACTGTGTAAATGTAGATCACTTTGAAGTATTCCTGTTCATTTCTGCAATACAGACAAAAAAGAAGGCCTCATCTCTCTAACCACAGAGCTGCTTTTGTCCGGCATGGGTGTGTTCTCTTCATGCTGACGGACAGCTGCCATCCTGTCAATCTTCCTCTGGCGCACTTCCTGTGTTTCACTCTGTCCCTGCAGCAGTGCTCCGCCTACTTCTCTCATTCGACTCTGCAGGACACTGGCCAGCTCACTGTCAATCTCCGGCAACCGCTGGGCCCGCCTCACATTCCATGCTAAACACACACGCGCACACACACACACACGCGCACACACATACGCACACACACACACACACACACACACACACACAAAACCCATTAGGTCTTTTGGGGATTGTAGAAAATTCTTAAATGTAGTAAATTATGTAACATCTCAAGTTGCCATGGCCACATTCAAGAAATGAGGATATGAAATGAAAGATAACCGCTTCTTACAAAGCAATGTGGTGAATCTCTAGTTTATACTTGTACATACGGTGGGTATAGGCATGTATAGCATTACATACTCCAATGGATAATGTAGTGCAAATATATGTATATTTCCAAGTTCAATCTGTACATACAGGTGTATTTCAGCATACATTCTCCCAGAATGATCTCTCAAAAAGCAGCTTCAGTTGCTAAGCTTCAGATATTTATTTACTTGACCTTATAACACACAAATAAGCAATAAATGCTTCCCTAATTAAATTAAACAGGATCAAAAATCTGTCATAAAAATATTTTCTGGGCAAAAAGAAAACATTAATATCAAGCAGAGAACATACATCTTTCATGGATTATTAAAAAATCAAAAATGTAAATCTTTCCCTTTTACCCCAACTCGGGCAACTAGTGGTGTAGTGGTTTGGGAGATGGCCCTATGGCCATTAGCGGGCAGCCAGGAACACAGTGCTCGGGGGGCAGTGTGTGGAGACGGTAGCTTGCTCAAGGGTACCTAGCAGTCCTGGGGTTGGCTAGTAACGATGGCCTACTGGTTAGGGTGTTCATCTTGTGTGTTCAAATCCCAAAACTACTAGTGACCCCTCTGAGGTTCCCTTGAGCTGGTGCTGTCCCCACACACTGCTCCCTGGGTGCTGTGTTCCTAGCTGCCCACTGCTTCACTTGGTGAATGGGTTAAATACAGAGGAAGAATTTCATGCTGTTCACACTGTGTGCTGGTGTGTTCACGCATGACAGAATCTTCACATTACACTTTCTAACTGCAGTCCATCACTTGCAGTGCCCAAAGCTTGGTACTTATGTTTTGCTTTGAAGTTATAAGGCTATTGCATTTACATTTACATTTATGGCATTTATCAGGCGCTTTTATCCGAAGCGACTTCCATTCCTTAACTACAGGGGGCAGTCTCCCTGGAGCCACTTTCGGCTAAGGGTCTTGCTCAGGGACCCAGTGGTGGTGCTGAAGGTAGGATTCAAACCCATGGTCTGGAGGCAAGTATCCTACCTACTGAGCTACCTCCAAATATTGCAGCCAAACAACCTACCAAACAGCATTGTTTATATAATTTCTGGCACTGTATTGTACACACTGAATGTAAACGATAGCTGCAGCCACATTAAGGGCTTGAATTATAATTTTATTTTATTTCCATTAGATTTTAATGTATCCTAGTCTGTCTAAAATTGAGTCTAATGACAGGTAGTGACTGAATTCTCCACTATGACTACTGCTACTACAACTACAAAGGGATTGCAATGAAATACCGTTCATATTGAGAACCGTGTTTGAGGACAGACTGCCTCCTCTGAAGCCTTCAGGAGCCTGACTAGGCTGGACAATGTGAGAGCGTGATGGGGGAAGGGTAGCAGAGGAGTTCAGGCCTTTCTGCACCACACCACCTGGTAAACACAACAAAAACACATGCAATTAAATGTAATTCTATTCCATTGGTTTGATTAAATTCAGTTTTAGATGCAGCTGGTTTGAAAGGCAGGCCTGGGAGAACAAACCTCCCAACACTTCATGCAGCGGTTTAGTGCAACTTTCTTTGTCAGCTCACAGCATTCTATACCACCTAAACATGCTATAAGCTTCAAGGACTGCTTGTAAAATTGTCACAATTTTAAATCAATTTAGACAGTGGATTAACCCACTTTACCTTTCTTCTTGTTTCTTACCATTAAATAAAAGGATGTAAATCTCGGTCACTGTTCACTGTAAGAATAAGTATTCTCTCAAATGTCAAAGTCAAGCTATTGAAAGAATGAAAAATGTTGCATATATTATTATTACTGTTTTCAGCAGTCAAAAAATAAGAACAAATAATCACAGTATAGTATATACCAAATATATACCAAACACATAAAAATGAAACACCGCAGTCCCTCTGTAGGAGCTGACCACTTGTGCCTCAAACATTACCCCTACATTAATGCTCCCACTAGGTGTCAAGAGGCAGTGGGCTCTAAAACACAGCATTAGCTGCATTTATCCCCAGCACTCATGGGTTTAACACCAACATAAACAGCTGCAAGCGTCTCACTGCCTTTGTGTATGATTACGGCTAGGTGAGGGTTGTAATTAAAGCGCATAAGCAGAGCGGAGTCAGGTTAACCCTTTCAGGCTCAAATTAAGTTTTAGTAACAGGAAAAATCTGATATTTGGGGAAAATTATCATATGGGGTA